>JAAGNO010004379.1:34401-49247 GCA_033439905.1 Ceryle rudis | reverse complement strand
AGCGCGCGAGCCTGACTCCGCCCGAGCCGCACGCCAGGTGCGTCACGGGCGGCTGGGGCGGGCCCCGCGCAGCACCGTCGCCTCACTGCCGGGGCGGGGGGGGCTCGGGCTAACGGAGCCGCATCCCTCCTGGCAGCCGAGGCGCGTCTGGGCACGGCGGAGGAGTGACCCCGGGAGGCGGTGGGGAGGGAAGGAAGCCTTCGGTCCGTGGCGGGGACGAGCTCCGCGGGCATCCTTGTGGCGGGCGGCGCGGTGCATTTCCTTCCGATGCAGTGCGGAGCTCGGTTTTTTTTAAGAAGACGTTTTATATTGATTTTTTTGGGCGTTTTTGGAACGTCTCTCTGGGCTCCTGTGGCAGCACAGCGAGGTGGGGCTTGTTCCTTTACGGGATTTTGTGGAGCTTTTTGATTTTTCATTTAGATCTCCCTCCCTTGCATCGCAAAGCAAGTCTTTACGTTTCTATACATAGATTTTTCATTCCCTGCACAATACCCCGTTTTGGGCAGCATCCGTTGACAGGAAAGCTTTGGAGGAAGCAACCAGGACCAGTGGCCAGCCCCCTCACGATGTGGACCTTTCTGGGTATCGCCTCCTTCATCTACGTGTATAAAAAGTGTGGAGACCTCATGACCTACGCTAATAAGGAGGTGCTACTCTCCGTGTTAGTGTTTTTCTCCCTTGGCTTGCTGCTGTCGTACAGGTACCGCTTCAGGGGACCCAAGCAGCAGCAGCAGCAGCAGCAGCAAAAGACCCACCTGGGGATGGTCTCCGATGTTCTCTCAGCTTTACCACTTGTTGGCTTCTTCTGGGCTAAACCCACCCCAGGATCTCAGCGAGTTGAACAACCCAAATCCAGAAAGGTAGGTTCAGTTCAGACATGGCACATGGGGTGTAGTGTTCTCCTGCTGTTCCCTCTGGCCACTGACCCTCTGCCCTGGAGAGGAAAAGGGGCTAAAAAAGGGTTGGAGGGGGTTTGTCTTCAGATGCTGGATGTCTAACATGCTGTATTTTGTGTTAGTTTTGGATGGGATTTTGTAGTGTCAAAAAAAAATGGAAACATTTGAAGAAAGATTTGTAGTAAATTATTATTATACTAGCAGGAAAATATCTTCAGTTGTCAGTCTGCTTTAGAGATACTGGAGCCTCTCTTCTGTGAGGAGAGGCTGAGAGAAGTGGGACTGCTCCACTCGGAGAGGAGAAGGCTCAGGAGGACCTCCTCAGTGTATATAAAAATAAGAAGGGAGGGTGTAAAGCAGATGGAGTCAGGCTCTTCTCAGTGATGCCCAGTGACAGGACAAGAGGCACTGGGCACAAACTAAAACCCAGAAGGTTTGCTCTGAATGTCAGGAAATACTTTTTTACTGTGAGGGTGACTGAGCACTGGAAGATGTTGCCCAGAGAGGTGGCAGAGTCTCCATCCTTAGAGGTATTCAAAACACAGCTGGACATGGCCCAGGCCAATCTGCCCTGACCCTACTTGAGTGGGGGGGGTGGGGTGTTGGACAAGGTGACCTCCAGAGTTCTTTTCCAACCTCTGTGATCAGCTTTGTATTATTTATGGATAAAACTCAGTTGTCTAGACAACTGCAGATAGAGTTATTTGGAAATTATTACTAAACTACTGCTTGTACAATAGCTACAGGACCTGAGCTCAGATAGTTGGCCTGTTCTGATGAGCCCAGCGTGAGACTCGCTGCGAGACAGTGGAGAGAGCTGCGGTTTGTGGCTGGAGCTTAACTGGAGTCCTGCCAGCTAATACCACTGACTGGACATGCATGTTCATACCACCTGTGGGTCAGCACTCCTTGGCTACTTTCCTGTGCACTTCTGGGCATTTTCAGCTGAGCACTGACCCCTTGCACAAAAGAACATGAAACTATTTTTGGCTGCAAGTCAAAGGTTCTGGATTTTTATTTTGCTTTCTGGTAAAGCCTGCCTTTACCCAATTTCTTGTATTACCTGAGTTCAGATAGTTAGTTTTGCGCTCCCTTGGTGCGTTGTTGATAAAAACATGACACCATGCCCCTAGAAATTCTGGTGTCATTGTTGTTCAGGGCATGTGTTTCACTGATGCCATCGTGTTTTTACCACTCTAAGCACTGCAGTAATGAGGTGTTTGTGAAAGAGTGAATGGACTCTATTCTGCCAGCTGGAGTAATGACTTGCAGGTTTGCAGTGGAATGGCCCTTACAACTTTTTTTCCCTTTGAAGTGCATGTGATTAGATGCTGTTGGGAAGGTACTATAACATAGCTGGTCTTCAGGTGACAATTTGTATGTTAATTGACAGGTAATCTGATGTATGTCAGTTCTTAACAGTTTCAGATGTAGGTGAATGGTAATTTTGCCTATAGTTTTGACTGTCTGATGAGTTTTCATTTCAGGACCACTTCCTTATAACATCTCCCTGGTAGCTGCTTTTGCTGGCACTTTTCCATGCTGAGTATTACCATAAGCTGTTATTTTGGTAGGCAGGTTCACTTACAGTAATATTGAAGAGAAATACATTTTCTAGTGATCTTTAATAAAAATGCCAAATGCCAAGACCTCTGTGTGTTAGTGGCTCACTGGCATGAAGGTGTTGGTGTGTTACTTTATAGACCAAGAATATGGGACAGCCTTAGCTTACTGCCATTTACAGGCACTTGACTTTCAGTCTCTCTGAGACAATGTTAGGGGTTTGTCTTCGCTCAGCAGGGCAGTTTTAAGCAAGTATCGTGATTTTGTTTGGAGGTATGTTGTGTTTTTATTGCATCGTAGGGTATGACTGACTTCATTTTGGACATAGCTAAACTGGAAGATGGTCTCCAATTACTTGATGTGATCTCAGTCCTCTGGGTCAAAGTAGAACTAGTCCAAAGTCATCCCTCTGACAAGGTTATGGTACAGATACATCAGCACATGTAACTTTGTTGGCTTTCTTTTCTAAAGGGTAAAAGAGAAGTAAACTTCTCAGATGTATATCTGACAGAGACTACTCCAAATGCAACATTATTGCCCCAATATGATCCAGAAATTATCATTGTGGGATCAGGCGTCCTTGGTTCTTCCTTGGCTGCGGTGCTCTCGAGGGATGGAAGAAAGGTGACTGTGATAGAGAGGGATCTGAAAGAACCTGACAGGATTGTTGGAGAATTGTTGCAACCTGGAGGTTTTAAGGCACTTAGAGACTTGGGTCTTGAAGGTGAGTGCATTTCAAAATGTAAATATGTCTATAACACAACAGCTACTACACTCAATTATGTTTTTAGAAAAAGCATGCCTACAGGGCCAGTTAAGAAATATATTATCTATGCCTAATATTCGAATTAAAATTGCTTGTGTATTTCAGGACTGCCATGTTGAAAATATTCATCCTTCAACATGTGTGTTTTGATAAGAAAATTTGACTCTGTGTAAAGAAACACTTGTCACACATAAGTAAGCTTTCTTAAAGACTTTTTTTTAAACTCATCTATTGTTTTATAATTTGCAGATACAGTAGAAGGTATTGATTCACAAATAGTAAATGGCTACATAGTTCATGACATAGAGAGCAACTCGGAGGTTGAAATTCCTTATCCAACATCTGAGAATGGCCGTGTGGCGAGTGGAAGATCTTTTCATCATGGCCAGTTCATCATGGGTCTCCGAAGGGCAGCTATGGCAGAGCCCAAGTGAGTTACCTTGTGAGCAGCAGAATTGTGATCTAGAGATTCAGAAGCACTGTTCGCAGAATCTGTGAGATTTCCTTAACCATTTTGCTCTGTCCCAACACAGAGGGCTGCAATGAACAAGACTGAGAGAAAGCAACAGCTAGAGTTAGATCTTCTTTGGTCAAGGAAGGAGTGGGAAATCTGGTATAATTTAGGCTGGACATTAGGTAAAACTTCTTCACTGAAAGGGTTAAGCAGTGGAACAGGCCACCCAGGAAGGTGGTGGAGTCACCATCCCTGGAGGTATTTAAAAGACATGTAGGTGAGGTGCTGAGGGACAGGGTTTAGTGGTGGGATTGGCAGTGTTAGGTTAATGGTTGGACTCAATGGTCTTATAGGTCTTTTCCAATCAAACCAATTCTGTGATTTCTTAGAATCATAGAATGGTTTGTGTTGTAAGGGACCTTTAAAGCTCTAGTCCAACCCTCCTGCAGTAAACAGAGACATGTATTTCTTCCACTGGTGGTGTCTGTGGTGCTAGAAATCAAGCTTCCTTTACAGTTGCATGTTCTGCTTTTTCTGATAACAGGTCAAGCAAGATAACTAGAAAGGAACACTAAATGAACGTAGCTCTTTCCAGTTATTAGCTTCTGTTTTTCAGAATCTTGAAGACGCTTTCTCTTCCTAATGAAATAAAAATTAGTGTTTGGTGTTTCCTTTAACTGATTTCTTTTATAGTAGAGATGAGAAGGAAGCATTTATTGAAACAGAATAGATTCTAGGTGCTGTTTTCTGGGGGGTATTTTTTTTGTTGTGGGTTTGTTTTGGGGTTTGTTTTTTTTTTTTCCCCTTTAAATAATGCTTACAAGAGAAATGTGGCATTATCATGTTTTACCTGACCTGTCTTTATTCTGAACTGGAAAATTGCTTTCTCCTGTCATATCTGTTATAGGAATTACTGAAAATAGCACTGAAAGATAGCAGCTCTGTAGTACAGTTAAATTAACAACAACCACATTTACTACCTATAAAAGCTAAAGCCTTCTGGTTGAGGCTTCAAGTTCAGTGAAATTTGGGCACCTGTTTGCTCAACTTACGTGGGAAACTTCAGTAGCTGTACACAGTCTTTGAAACTGAAACTTGCAAAAGCTGTTTGTGACTTGAATTCAATTCTTTCCCCTTTTCCGCACAGTCTTTAATGTTTATTTTGTGTATGTTTGCTTTGCATTTTAATTGTAGCATAGAAAACTGCATGATAAATTAAGGTGCGGGAGAGGTCAAGAACTCTTAAGAGTGCCATGAGGCTTTGTTTTTCAGCTCAAAGCTTGTGAAAATACAGGGGATAATTATTACTGATTAATATGTCTTTATAAGTAGCAGGCAATATGAATTTATTTCAGATGAGTAAAATTAATTTTGCAGAAGAAGGAAGTAGGGCATCATTAGTAAATTATTTTTAGAGTGGGTGAGAACCAGAAAAATAAGTGACCGCTTACTTAGGTAACTCAAATGGCAACTAGAAAAGAAATTTAAAGCTGATAGGATCCCCAGAGCTCTGATTCACTTGCTATTAACCTGATAGGTTGGTGCTTTCCCTTGCTGTGGACATTTCTGTTAGCGTGCTTACGCTCCATCGTAACTGTTCTGTGTTGGTACAGCCAGCCTGCCTGTTGCCTGGAAAATGAGGCTGGTCACGATCTGCTCTGAAATTTCTGTGCTGGCTGACATAGAGAAAAGATGTGAATCCAGTTGCTCATGTTCCCTCTGAAAGTCTAAAATATCAAACTGCTGTATTCTCATGTGGACCTTTAGCTCATATTTCCAAGTTGTGAAATTCCATCTGGATTTGAAAATATTTGTGAGGGAGGGAGAGAGAGTGTCCGTTTCAAGCTGCTCAGTTTGAACTGCTCGGATCTGGTCTGACGACTCAAACCCAACGAGGGATACAAGTTTACAGGGATTTAATTTGTGAACCCAAATAGCTCTGGTTGGGAGGTAGAAGCATGTAAAAATGCTCAGTTCAAACTCCAAACATAAGTATTAGCAGAACTTTAAAAGCATACATTGAAAAAAAAAAAAAAAAGGTGTATCCTGAATTCCTGAGGTGAAAACCTAGATGTGCCTGTCCTGAACAGGTTAGATTATTTTTAACTACTCTGAGAATTAGCTATCTCACTTTTATCTAGGGCCCACATTAAGTGTTGAAGTCCTGTTTTGGATCTTGTTCCTGAATTCTGCTTGGAGTTCCATGCAATGTCAGTGTTGCCCACCGTTTGGCAGGGATGACTCAGCTGCCTCTTTTCTCACCACTATTAGGTGTCAAACTTCTCTCTGCATCTCTCACGTGGCCATGGAGTACCTGAAGCATGACTGGGGATTTTTCCAAGTGGTGCGGTGTTTAAGCATTACAGTTTTAGAATATTCTCAGGTATCAGACCAAATGGTAGTGTTGAACTGAAGTTAATGACAAGCAGTTTTTAATGGTTAATGTGGCTTCTGAAAGTGGTCAAGAACATATCTTTGTAAAATGTGAGCAAACTGGTTTTGTCAGCAGAGACAAGATTAGTGAAAATCTATTTTTCCTTCTGTGTCTAGTGCCTTGAAATGTTGACATCATTAATCTTGTTCCATTGTCTTCTATCCCCTCTATTTTATTTCAGTGCAAAATTTATTGAGGGGACTGTATTACAGTTGCTTGAGGAAGATGACTGTGTTGTGGGTGTTCAGTACAAGGACAAAGAAACTGGAGACACCAAGGTGAGACAATTATCTGTTACAATCTTTGATAAACTATTGAGAAAATAGAGAGTTGGTTTATATATGTAGGTTTTGTTAAAAAACCCCTCTATTTTGGAGCGCTGGTTCAGAAATAATACAATTATCAAGAGAGCTTTAAAGTGAGATCACTTTCTAGTGAATACAGTCCCAGTTTTTACGACTTCTTGTGCAGCTTCTGCTGTCAGTACTTTTGGAGAATTTGGTTCATTATATATTTCACTATTCCTATGTCTGGAGTTTAAAACCTTTTGAAAGTTACTGGTGGAAAAAACAATATATTGAGATTTGTGCTTTGCCTCTGTGCAGTGGTCTACATTTCCACCTATATGTTTACCACTGACTGGGGTATCTGAAAATAAGACAAGTAGTGCCTGTTCATAGAGGTAGCTCTGTGCAATTGTTTTGTGGATCACAGAAAGTTCTGGCCTATTTTATTTGTGTTACTGATTTGATTAATGAGAGTTCTGGCCTATTTTATTTGAATTACTGATCTGATTAACGTTCTTTGCCTCAACTAATGCTAAACTTCTGACTAAATGCCATGAAACTGTGTGAAATTAAAAAGTTTGGGAAAGACCATTCGAAGTAGAACCTATGTGCTGAAGTTCTGGCTATACTGTCTATTCTCTAGAAAAGCCAGATTTGTCATCTCCTTCCTTGTTGACTTCAAAATTCCTTTGCTGCCTAAAGTTCTGTAGCCAGTGTGTTCAGATGTGCTCTGATGGGGAAGACGGGAATCTGCTGCGTACGCTCTGCTGCCCTTTATTTCAGACAGGATTGCCCAAGTTCCTGAGTAGCCTGAGGGTCCTCATCTGAGCATTACTAACAAAATCTTGCATTGTTAGGTCATTTAGAAATGGAAATGGTGGTATAAAACTATACCTAAGAGAGACTTTTAAAAGTACTTACCCAAGATGTAGGAGAGCTACCTGGTTTTAGACCATCCTCAGGCAAGTGGTATTTCAGGCCATTTGATGGCAAAGTGCTGTTAAGTAGAATGGTCTAAGGGAGCTGGGTGGAATCAACATCCTTGACCTCTCTTGAGGTAGCTGGAGGAAGGGGGAGTTCCAAGTTCTGTTCCTTGGTCTGTCTTACATGTCATGTAAAATGAATACAAAGGAAATCTACTCTAATAGCATAAAAGCCATTGAATCACACATGGATAGGGGAAAGATAGGGAGTTGGTAGAGGAGGAGATTTTTGGGGGGTTGGAATTTTTTTTTTTCCCCAAATCCTGTTGGCTTTATGATCCAGCAATGTAGAAGGGTTTGTTTTGTTCTGATTAGGGGACGGAGAGGAGTAGTGCATATTTTGCATTGAGATTTAAGCTTTAGACATTTATGTATGTTGTAATTTGAAGTGTGCTGTGACCAGCAGTAGGTGATCAGTGTTTTAGCCTGCATCTTTCCCGAGAGCATGGTTGTTGTCCTTAAGGCTTTGAGTTTCCTATCTGTATAATGGGGATAAACAAAACCATGTTTTGCTCTGAATGCTGCAGTTCTGTGGCTGGAAAGAGCTGTTTCATTTGGCCTAGACCTCCTTTGGTTTTAGAAATCTAGTGTAAGAACTAAACGTTTCTTCTTAACTGTGTTTCTCTACCTTTGACTTTTTACAACTGCAAAACTGCTTAAGGAAATAAAACCTCAAAACCAAAGCCTGTCCTTAGCCTGCTTTCATAAAGAAAAGAGGCAGATCCCTGGTTTTTTTTCCTGTTTTCTCCATTCCTGTTGTCCACCACATTACCTTTGAGATTTATCAAAACCAGGCGACTGAATAAAGGTCTTAGCATGTTGATTGTGGAAAAATTGTATCGTCAATGTTCAGATCAGTAGACACTGGGGAACCCATATAGGCAGGTGACTTTGCTCTAATTGCATGAATAATTGGAGCTTGCAATCATCTGAGACAGGAATCCATAGGAAGGAGGTTTCTTTAGCTCTACTCCGGAGCTCTCTCAAAGTTCAGACACCATAAAAATATATTATTTTACTCTACTCTCATCTGAATTTGTCCGACTTCCCTTCACACAGCAAAAGATGTAAGTATTGTGTGACACAAGTGACTGAGTCCACTCCTGTGCAGGAGAGAACTGCTCACAGAGGAACTCACTCGCATACTGGCTCACCAGATGCTCCCATCCAGTAGTAAAATATTTTCCAGGAGTGCTGATGAAACACAGCTTGCTTTTTTGCCTTGTTAATTATATCCTGAAATCTTAAAAGGAGAACTACTTTTCTCTGCTTGTGCTAAATGTGTGAGATTATCGAAGGCCAAAGACCATTGCTCAACAGAAACTTATAGTCATCTGCAGTTAAATCACTGAATATACTGCAAAAGCTGGAGGTAGAAGGAAACATCTACCTCTAAATGCTCTCTAGTATAATAATGTTGTTACATTACAATAACAGTGAAATGCTTAAAAATGTATTTCAGTCATTGGAATAATTTATGTTAGAGAACAATGTATGTGTTAAACAATAGGAATTTGTACATACATTCAGGCTGAACGCAATCTGCTCACCCAGATCTTATTCTGTGTTTTGTCTATATACACTATTTGTTCTTAGACTACTTAGTATACTGGGAACTGCTCAGAGTTCACTGCTTGGCCTTTTATGGATGATCTCGGTATGCTAACTGCAGTGCAGTTTGTTATGCTTCAGACTTGTTTTTATTTAGTTGCTTCTGCGTGGATTTTAATTTAAAAGCTGTTCTTTCTTTCTCTTGAAGAGCATTATAGACTGAAGGGAGCAAAGACTACTTTCTTGTCTTTTGTTTTTAATCCGAGTTCCTACACAGTCCCCATAACTATTGCTATCTCAGTGCATATCTAAAAAAGCTGGAGTATGTTGTTGTATCAACTTTCAGAGGAAATAGAGTTAAATATGAATGTGAGGAAGGCAAAAAATGCTGTATTTCTTAACACATATATTGTAAATATGGTTTGTGATCATCTTATATGTTTATTGTTTTGTAGAACATCTTATGTGCAATTAAAAATGAGAGCTTGGGAGTTATTTATAACTTCTATGGAGCATAACTGACAATGTCTTTTTCATTTATTTTGTCTTTATGCTGTAGGAACTTCATGCACCACTTACTGTTGTGGCTGATGGGCTTTTCTCCAAATTTAGAAAAAACTTGGTCTCCAACAAAGTTACTGTTTCATCACATTTTGTTGGTTGCATTTTGAAGGTAATTTTTACGTTTAATAGTATATCAGGCAGTATGTTACTGCTTCTTAATGCGTGTCTGAATTTCACTGAATATGTTGTTTTTAATTATCTTTTCCAACAGAATCAGTTAGAACTGTGCTGTTTAGCTATTTATCCAGCTGTTCTGTCATTTTCTGTGTCACTTTGAGGAGTGCTTGGAAATGTTGCTCTATGTTTTTGACTCTTAAATTATCGATGCATACTTGTCCCAGCTCTAGGATAGACATGGTTGCTATGTCAGACTTAACATATTTGGTACAGTTACAGTTAGCCAGTTTTGTTTGGTTTTTTTTCCTGTGTGTGTTGGGTTTTTTTAAGTGGATATATTTCCAGCTTCAAGAGTGGAGTACTGTATTACTCTTAAGCATATAGTTGAACAAGGGAGGGCTTAAAAAACCCCACTGCATTATGATCCAACATAGCTAGTTTAAACAGAGTGCTGAACTCATTAGACCAGTTCATAGAAAATACTTTGTTTGGTTTTTTGTTTGAAATAAAAAAGTTTCAGCATTTCAGGTAAAGCAGTGCACTATTGGTGCTATATTTTGCATAGCACCAATCGCTGGATTAGACGTAGGAGCCGTTGTAAAGCTGGAACCCGATTTCTAAAGTCGCTTCCTTGGATATAGGTGCGTTGTCTGCTTTCTGTTAATGTACCAGTAGCTAAGATGGTGACGCTCACTTTTTTCACAATATCTATGGCACTTCAGGGAGTGGAAATGTTGAGTTCTAGATCATCCTAGCAGCTGTAGGTCAAACCACCTGTGTTTTATACTCCAGAAGAACACCCAAACTGTGCTTCTGCCTGACGGTGGGGTACCTTGTAACCAGGTACATATAGACTTTCGGGACCTACAAACTGCAGGGAAAAAAGTGAGAATCTGTTCTTGTAGCTGGGTGGCTGGAGAACCCAGGTAGAAGTCCTGTCTGGGTCTTGCCCATTGGGGCTGCTGCCTTAACTATTGCAGTAACAGCAAAAATAATTGAGGGAAGGGGAACCAAAACTACAGAATTTTCACTGGACTGAGAACTCTGACTTTGAGGAACTTCAGCACTTTTTGGGTCCCTAACCTGGTTAGCACTGCACAAGTGCCTTCTGTTTCCCTTACTTTTGTAAACTTGTTTAAGACACAGATAGAACCCTGTGTTTCTTCCTCAGTTGGTATCTCCATGTAGTTGTATACAGACCAGTGTATTTCTTTCTCTCCTGCCACTTTCTTTAAGAAAAGGAAATAGTGATCTTACTGAAAAGTACCACATGGATTACCTGACAGGTTTTCAATAGCATGTATTAAATATTAGTGAGGTATTCAAATGAAATGCATAACTTAACATATATTTTAGTAAATATTAACAGGTATTGCCAAAAGAATTGTAACTCTGCTGAAGTTCAGAAATTTCACGTTGAAAATGCTTCTCTTGTTGGTGTTTAAAGAGAAAAATAGCATAAGCTTAATATGATATGGGATTTTTCAACGTACTCCAGAAGATTATTTTGTACATCTGAAGTTTAATATCCTTTAATTATTCAGTCTCAATTATTCTCCCTCTTTTCTTTTTAAGGATGCACCACAATTTAAAGCTAATTATGCTGAACTTGTTTTGGCTAAAACTAGTCCAGTGCTAATCTATCGGATTTCTTCAACCGAGACTCGAGTCCTTGTTGATATTCGAGGGGAAATGCCAAAAAATTTAAAAGAACACATGATTAAGAACATTCATCCACAACTACCTGGTAAGTCTAGAAAGATTTCCATCCACAACTGTCACAATTAAACGTGCCAAAAAAGGCACATTTCATTGAATCTGTTGAACTGTGCTGACTTTTCCCATGTGCACAGTTAACTGTTTCAGTAACCATTCCCCCTTCTTCGATTCCACGTCATACGATGTTTGTTCAGCTCACATCTGCGAGGTTAGCAATTCAGAAGGATTGTATTTCTAAGAGGTTAAAGCAGGTTGTGCGCAAATTATTTTAGATTCGTAAGTGTAACTAAAATATTTGCTTATTGCAGTTCACTTACAGGAACAATTCTTAATAGCAGTTCAGAATGATCGTTTAAGGACGATGCCAGCCAGCTTCTTGCCTCCTTCAGCTGTAAACAAAAAAGGTGTGTATTATGAAATAAAAGGAGAGAAAAAAGCATTATAAAATTCTTCTGAGACTTGGGGCTTTGTGGTCATAGGTGTGTATTTGTTGTTCAGTACAACTGTCTCATAATTCTTCCATGAAAAATAATCTTTTGAAAACGGGTACTTTGTGCATAGTTTAACTGGAATGTTTACATTTGACACCAGACTTCAAATCAGTGCCTGCTTTATTTTTATGTTTAAATCACTCAGTTGCTCAAGCTTATACAAGAGAGATCTTTTTAAGGAAAACTTGATTAAAAAAAGGAAAGAAATTTCCTTAAAAAGCGTGCGTGTGTGTTCTTTGACACACACACACACATGCATACCTATAAGGAAAAAGTATTTTCACCTTGATCATCTTAAAGCCTTTGTAAGCCTGTTAATTTAAAAACAACCCCTTTTTTGGTTTGCATCTTCACCAGTTCTTTTTTCTTATTTAATTTCTAGTCATTATGTTGTGGTGGAAATGAATTCTTAGTAATTTGATTTTTTTAAAAAACAGAGGGTTTGATTTCTAAGATTATGTAATGGTCATGCAGTATCCCATTAATTTTTCTCTTCTACCTAGGTGTTCTCCTTCTAGGAGATGCATATAATATAAGACACCCTCTAACTGGTGGAGGAATGAGTGTTATTTTAAATGATATTAAAATATGGAGAGGATTGCTCCAGGATATTCCAGACCTTTATGAAGATTCTGATGTTCTTAAGGTGAAGTTTTATTTTGGACTTACTTTAGGCAGCTTTTTCTGCAACTTGACACACTTTTAAGTTTTATGCAACTCAGGAACATCTAAGTTATTGGTGTGGCACAGCAGTTTTCAAAGCCTTGCATAGATAAATGGTACATTAGGCGTTCACCAGGACGTGGGGCTGTGATTTAGGAGTGCTGCGGCCGTGTGGCAAAAGGCAGATACAAAATTGTGCTTACGACCCATTGTGTTTTGCTTAAGGAGACTGATGTACTGCATCTAGTCATCATGCCTCACTAGTAAAGCCTCATATTCCCACATTAGTCATAGATTAGTAATGCAGGCTGATGTTAAATGGGGTGGGTTTGGACCGTTACGCTCGTGTGTGGTAAGGAATAATAAGCACATGTAACTGAGGTTTTCCAAGACACATCTCAATGCTCCACAAGCCTCTTGCTGCTGCATTAATCTCTCAGTAGTAAGTGGGAAGACATCCTTCTTTCCCAGGAATCAGCACCACAGGTGTTGATGTTAGGTTTATTTTTTTCAGTGATCTAGACCCAAAATTCTGATAAGATATATTAGTTACCTGTTTACGGCTTTTGATCACGTTAGGTGTACTGCCTTGGCTAAATTACAGCTAGAATAATTATAGCCTACAAGTAAGTGATTCAAAAAGTACGTTTAAAAATTGAGAAGCACTTAGAGGGACCCTGAATGTCAGGCCAATACAGGACTTCCCTGACCAAGTGCAGATACTTGGATCTCAGATAATCACCTCAGACTTTCGGTTATTTCCTGCTTATTCTCCATCAACAGAGAGAACTAGGTGAGTGCTATCCTTTGAGTTTCTGACCTGCCCCAGCCACCTGCTATGCGATGAGAGGAGGCACACCTTGGAACTAGCTTGCTTTGGTTCATTTTTGTCTGTATTTAGTGTAATAGGAACTTAGATAACTGGTCTGACAAGTCTCCAAAGTTCCTTAATGACCTACCTTGGAACCAGTCTAGCATATCACTAAATGCACTCTGCATTTTCACAAGTATGACTCTTACCACCTCTTTTGGAATCTTTTGAATGCTCTTCTGTATTTAGTGATGCAAATACCCTTTTTTTTTATTTATCTTTTCCAGGCAAAAAGAACATTTTACTGGTCAAGAAAAAAATCTCATTCTTTTGTAGTGAATGTTCTCGCCCAGGCACTTTATGAACTCTTTGCTGCCACTGATGGTAAATATATTTTAAAGATAACTTTTGACTAATTACAACTTGATAAATAAGTATGTCTGGGGAGGGGATGTGTATAGGCATATGTCTATGTGTTTGTGTGAATATATCCATATCTATGTGTATGTATATATGTGTATTGGTATATATTAACAACATATCAATCAGAGGATTTTAATGAGTTAACGTGTTCTCTGGCTAGTTTAGTTCTAGTGTTACATAAACTGAGTTTTAGCAATGTGAAGGTAAGTCTGGAGTTAATATTAAAAAAAGCAAACCAAAGAAAAAACCCACAAACAGGGAAAACCAGAAAACGTTTGTTCTTGTGTCAGTTAATTCAAGAATATGTAGATATTCTGTAAGCCTATCCTTTACTTAAATAAATCTAGCTCAAAATCCAGCTGAATTTAACAGAACAACAGCTACCAAAGTACAGAAGTCCTGGATTTAATATTACTGTTGCATATGCTGAAAAAGTTTTCAGTATGTGTTGAATATATTTGCTGAGTCATATTAATTCATTTTGTAGACTCCTTGCATCAGCTAAAGAAAGCCTGTTTCCATTACTTCAGACTTGGTGGAGAATGTGTCTCTGGTCCTGTTGGATTGCTGTCTGTGTAAGTTCAGTGCACTGGTAATAGTTAATGTGAACTGGGTTGAGCTTTGTGAGCCTCTGTGAGGATCTGCTTTGCCCCCAGCTCTGCAGAGGGAAAATGGTCCGTGTTGAGCCTGTATTTTTAGGGTTATACTAAAGGTTGGAACTTCATTAGAAGCTATGTCTTTAAGTGCTGACTCTTTCATTTTCTTTTTCTTTGTAAAAAATATCACTGAAAGCGGGAGAGAAGTTGGTGTAGGTGGCATGGGAGTTTGAATGAGGTGGAGGGGTCCAGACTAGCAGAGGAGATGGTGGAGATGTTTCCTGCTTGAGAACAGTGAAGAATGAGGTCTCCCATAAAAGAACTTAAGGAACGGGGAAATCAGTAGCTGTCAAGGTGTTTTGAATAACCGCTCAGAAACTAGTGAATGCAAAATAAATCATCCTACTTTGAACATATGAGAATGTCTGCTTTCCTATTTCGTAGAATGTTCTAGGCTGGAAGGGACCTCTAGAGGTCATCTGGTCCAACCTCCCTACACAAGCAGGGACATCTCTACCTAGGGCAGGT
>JAAGNO010004379.1:17024-34301 GCA_033439905.1 Ceryle rudis | reverse complement strand
CACCACCTCTCTGGGCAGCCCATTCCAGTGGTCTGTCACCCTCAGATTAAAGAACTTTTTTCTAATATCCAGTCTAATTTTCTAATATCTAGTCTAAGTCTATTCCCTTTTTGGAATGAGAGCTAAACCTGATAGAGACTGTTGAGAATAATCCCCTGAGGGTTGCTAAAGGCAGACACAGACTGCTGGAAATGAAGAGAAAGCCGCAGTGTGTGTTGGTCATACTGTGGAAATGAAGGGCGTGTAGCAGCTCCGAGATGACCAAATTTGTATTTTTCAGCTGAGATGGCAGGATCAGAGCTGCCTAAATTGGAAGGCTGAATGTAACCTTGAGTAGAGATTTCTATTTGTAAAATGAAAATTTGTCAGTGCTTTCTGATTCTATTTATTTATGTGTTTTATTTATTTATTTTTAATACAGGTTGTCTCCTAAACCAATGGTACTGATTGGCCACTTCTTCGCTGTGGCGTTATATGCTGTTTACTTTTGCTTTAAGTCAGAGTCCTGGATCACCATGCCTCGAGCATTTTTCAGTAGTGGAGCTGTTCTTTACCGGAGTTGCTCTATAATATTTCCACTTATTTACTCTGAAATGAAGTATTTAGTCTACTAAAATCCAGGGGAAAAAGACTGGAGGAAGAAAACATGAAAATCACGATGCCTTCAAAAAATGTCAGGACATGTACTATTTAATATTGTCTTATGTTTTCTTCTCTTCAAACTGCAATTTCCTTGATAAGGATTTGACTTAATTTTTGTTTTGTGGTTATATACATATATATTATATGTAAATATTCTCTTCTTTGCAATTAAAGTTCAAAAAGGAGTTAGCTGTTTACAAGGACCATAATTAAGTGTTGACATGTGGGTAGATAATTACCAGTTTTGTCAGGATTTCATTCCTTGCTTTATCCATTGCTGAGTGCACCACTAATATTAATAAACTGAAAAGTGAATACTGTAAACCATAAGCTGCTAATATCCTTCATGCTTTTTTTTTCTGTTCAGTAGTTCCATAGACTGTGAAATATTGTAACATTCTTGATTTGGGTTATTTCATTAGGATTTGCCTCTTCTTTTTCAGTTGCAGCTAAGATACTAATCCAGTGACACTTAAAAGGACACTGTAGAGGATTTCAGTTCTTGAAGAGTCACCATATCTTTAACTTCAGTCACTGTTGCAAGTGCCATGTTGCTCTTCTGAAATCATTCTTTACATCAGAATTAAAGTAATAATCAAACCATAGTTACGTTGGCTACTGCACTGCACTCAGGTACTGAAAGCACATGTTTTTGAAACCTTTTTCCTCTCTCAATTCCTTTTTAAAACTACGAGGGTTTGTTCTGGTTTACTTGGTGTGTGTGCAACTGAAGTTTAACGCTGCCACAAACTGAAGCACAACAAACTGTATCTGCTGAAACAAATTCTGTCCAGGCTACTTCCAGTAGACAGCAAAGTAATCTTTAATACTACTTCTTGAAATTCATGACAAGTACCACAAAAGTGTCCTTTTAATACTTGGAGTATGTTGTTTTTTCCTGTAGAAATTACTGCATGCTACTGAAGAGTTCATGTCTTTTACTGTTGGGCACCATTCCTCTCGGTGTTCTCTCTATCAGGGTGCTCTCCTTTGTTCTTGTGTATTTTGTTTTTCCTCCCCTGCCCCCTGATTGCTTTGTGTATCACTGCAAAACTCTCCCATGTTGCCTTGGCTAAACAATCACGCGGTATTGCAGCCAGCAGTCCAGAGAGCAGGAGCGGATGACATTTGTCTGTACTGGCAAAACTTTCTATCTTGAAATTGGCAGACTGCATAGGCTGTATATAAACACACATTTTCTGTTGGACTGTGGAAAAAATCTGGGGGGAGGCTTTTTTAGTGTTTTATTTGACAGATACTTCAAATGACCTGTTCTTTTCCAGAAGCAGAAGTATGTATATTTTTCTAACCAGGATCGCTTTTGATACCCTCTTGAAATTAAACACATCATGAATATGTCTATGTTTAAACTTTAGGGTAAACTACTAATATTTTCAAATATCATTATATACGGTAACTAAATTATGCCCTTTGAAGGGTATACAAAGTGTGCAGAATTTATACAAAGTGTTTTCAAAATTTGTGACAATTTTGAAAATATAGATTAATTTTACATTTTCTTTTTTTTTTTTTATATTATTTGCAGTCAATCTCTTTAAAGTCAAGGATAAACAGTCCTGAGCCAAATACGCATCCTCTGCTAACTTAAATAAAAAGTTATGATATCTGTAGATTTTTTTTGTTGTGTATCTCTGGTTAATGAGGTTTTTTAGTTTCTGATTTAGCAGGAAATACCAGCATGCTTAAATTTATATACATGTTGAAGCCTTTCTTTTTTCTTTTCATTTTTTGAACCCAGTGCTTGCTTTAGTGTCTTGATGATCAGGGTAACAACCACTTGTTGCAAGATTCCACAGGGGAGAGAAAAATCTTGTGTGTATGTTTAAGATAGAGCAACCTGAAAATACAACTCGTGAAAAGGTTACATGTGTTGTCCTCGGGACAAGATGAAGGACTTACTTCTCACGTGTATCAAAGTATCAGACAAACTGGTTAGTTAGTGTTGGGTAGCGTTTGGCAGCATTGGGTGGGCTCCTACTCCAGCTGGTTGGGGGCAGCAGCAGCACTTTGCCCTGGTGAAGAAAAGCTGCAGGACGGAATTTCAAGCTGTGTACTGTAGCCCCTGGCTGGGGTGTTTTTCCTGGGGACACAGATGGAGGCTGGGGGATGAGGGGGAAGACACGATAGAAACAATTCTTGAGCCTAATGAGAATAAGAAGAGTAAAGCTGGCAGTGAGTGGGCCATGGGTGTGGGTAAAATGGAATGTACCGTTGCTACCCACAATGCGCAGCAGACAGGCTGCAGCTGTCCTGGATGTCACTTTCCACATCTGTATGCAGCAGAGGGAAGCCTTATGCCGGAAAAGATGTGTCACAGGTATGATTCAGTCTCTGAGAGGATCACAATACACACGTACGACATCTCAAGTGGCATCAAATATGTGTCTGCAAGCTCTAAGGAGGTTAGCTCTAAGGATTTTCACACAGCAAAATTTAATACCATCTTGCACCCTGAGCTGTGCATTTTGGTAAGTGTTGCAGGCACAGGAGATGTGCATTGTGTGTATGTGGTTGTCCCTGTATCCCAGAACAGTGACAGCTGGTAACCAAGAGAGCAGTAGGAACAAGAGAAGCAGCGATACATAGTGATGAGATTGTAGTTGCTGACATGGTGCAGGAGTATGAAAACTTATTGGTGGGGGTGAGGAAAGAGGAAACTAGTTGCCTTCTCTGATAGTTTGGAAAGTGAGGAGTTGGTTCATGCATCTAAGTGTCACATTTCTTGGAGCTTGAGGAATTTGTATCGTGTAGGTTAAATGTTCTTGGTGGCCTGTTTTTAAGCATTTGTTTTGTTTTGAACAAACATGTTTACTGGAAAATATATAGAACAATGAGAGGGGGTTTTTATATTGCAGCTTTAAAATGCCTGCTAGTGCAGGCATGCAGCGTTGGATTTCACGAGTGATACCTGTTTGGGCTGTGTGTGTGTTCAGTGCCTCCTGTAGCTCCAGTGCAAGCAAGTAATAGGCAGAGTAGTGGTGGCAGTTTTCCTCCCACCTTCAATTTAATCACCTGGAACAAAAAGAAAGGACTCGATTAGTCCTGGATCAGCTGCTGGATTTTGTAATTTGACTTGATTGTGCTTCTGAGGCAGTGGTAGTGGAATGTGATGTTGGAAATATCAAGCACGGCTACAGTGCCTCTCTGGAGAAGTGTATGAATAGAGGCTTAAACAGTCTGTTCTGCAGCTGAAGAAAAGAGGAATGCCTCATTCTCTGTAGATGTAAATGATTTGTTGATGATGTCTGAATAGCACTTGGAAACTGTCACACTGATGTCTGCAGTACACTCACGGACAAAATGACAACCAATAACAAGGGATACAGGCTAGTTCTCATCTGTACTGTCCAGCTCTGTTTCAGCTGAACAGCGATTTGGATTAGAACCACACTTCAGTTTCATTGTAATCAAGCTGTTCCAAAGCACATGCAAGAGCAGTGCTGTTACTTAGGGTTTCCAAACGTGTGGAAATCTCAAAAAAGGATTAAACCAGATTGCTCCCTCCATGATAATCCCAGTTTCTGTGATGCCTTTCTCCCTCGTGCTTGTGTCATACTCCTGATCTCTGCCTTCTCCCCCTCGCTTTTCTGGTCTCGCTTTTCACTCTGCACTCGCAGCCAGCAGCATGCTGCAATCTAGGACTCAGCGGCTGCGCTGTAGAAAGGCTCAGTAGGAAAGGCGTGTTGAGTGTGTTGCCTGTACTGGTTTCCCATGTGGAAGCTGTGACCTATGCTACTTAAAAGGCTTCTCATGTCTCCTAAAACCTATGTGTCAGTGTTCACTGTCATACTGTTGTTGCACACTGGTTGTGTTGTGTCAGTAGGTTAGTAATTTATGGTCAGCTCATGGTGCTTGCACATATTGCTCTGTGGAACCAGTTTGTGTATTCTGGACAAAAGCAAAATCCATTCAATCCAGAATACAAATGGGCAGTTGATAAATTATGCATCCCAAAATTCTCGCTTGCTCAGCATGACATTACTACATGGAAAATAGCATCAGCAGTTCCTGAACTGTTCCCTGCGGAGCTCCAAAGAGCTGCACAAGCTCCTGTGCTGTGCACAGTGAACTGCAGCATGACAGAGTTTGCTGAGATAAACTTATTCAAGGTACTGAAAATAAAAGCTGACAGGGTATTTATGTTACTGTAAAGTAACATAAACAGAGAAAATAATCCTGATGGTGGAATCCAGCTGTGTGTCCTGGAATCCCCATGACTGGTCCTACCTGAGCTTCCACTCTGTCTGCAGTAGTGGTCAATAAGGTAAATGGGATGTTAGAAATGGTTAGCGAAGGGCTAAAGCAAAAAACCCCTCAATTCCACGTGAACTGAGCCTTTGCACCAGCTGACGTATGGCAGAGCAGGAGGTAGTAATGCTTTGGGCAGGGGCAAGAGAAGCAGCATCGTCAGGCCTTTTTGGGTATCATTTTTGAAAGGTAGAGTGAAGAGCCATGGAAGAAGGGGCTTCTGGTATCACAGCCAGATTTTAGAGCCGGTCTTCAAGCCCGGGCTACCAGGCCAGCAAAACACAAACAGCAGAACCGTAGGCCAGGTGCTGAAATACGCATTAATGTTGAGGCAATAGGCACATATGTGGTAAGCAACTCTGGAGAAGCACCCAGACATCTTAGTGGGTTGTGCTGCACTCTCATAGATCATTTTAAATGGTTCCACCTAATGCTATTACAGTGGCTAATGTATTTTTCCATGGGAACATTTGGGTGTTCTTCAGCTCAGCCCCTTGTTTACCTGTGGGTCACTCTGAGGCAACCACTGCTTTTTCAGGTTTCTGTGATGCAGCCGGTTTCCTTCAGATGCAGATTCACATTTTTCAGCCAACGGCATCTTAATGCTGTCTTCCCAGGCGTGGTTTCTGATAGCCCCAGTTTCGGGGCCGACACATACATAGTCCTGACAATTCACATTGCCTAGGAGAGGTATACAGAATTACACATGCAAATAGCAACTTCTTCTAAGTGCTGTCTGTACGGACTTAGGGCGGTACTGCTGGTGTGGGTTTGACGTTACGGGTGGTTTTAGGCTATGAGACTGGATTCTCTGAGGGCAGGACAGGAAGGGGAAGTTTGCACCAGAGGGGTGAGAGTCTGTAGTCCCAGCTGTGGCTTGTTGGCTTGAATGGCTCGATGTCTACTGGGAAACACACCAGGACCACAGTTGTCTGTCCCCCTTCACTGGTGGCCCTCTGGCTGTAATGGTCTAGGCACAGGCTGGCTCGTGCTCTCCCAGGCACCTCCTTGGGAGAGATTTGGAGGGAAAGGAGATTAGTGTGGAGTAGAGATCATTGCCAACACTGGGTGGATCAGGCTGCCTGCCCTGTTTTTGGGGCGGGCCATGCTGTGCCAGGTGGTTCCTAGATCACAGGAGATGTCCCAACATGTTTTATAAATTTATGGAGTAAGGACTGAGATTCTGGACCCAAATGTCCACATGGGGCTTCCTGGGCATGGTGCTGAGCACAGCAACAACTGATTCATGGACTTCTTGTGTGGGAAGTACAGCATAAACACATCTCTCGTCTATATTTCAACATAAATAAAACCCTGTGACTAAAGTTTTAGGTTACAAAGCTTTACTGTCTTCCTTGGTGGTTTTATCGAGTGCTTCATCCTCATGTCTGCTGAAGGAAACTCTTGCAGAAGAGGACACTGGTAGCAAGAAATGAGTTGCTATTTTGAGAATGTGGTGTGTGTGCTTTGACCTTGGCTAAATGTTCCTTGCTTTTTTGAAATGGTGACTTGAAATGCATTTTGTTCATGACCACGTTTCGATGCACATCCTGTTGCAGGTACATAAACCCTTCAAGCATTTGAGATAAGATACTGGCATGTGCAGGAAGCCTTCTTGAGTGGCCCTGCCTCCATCTTCTCTTTTAAGTCTTTATTACCACCTCCAGTGCTCAGAGGCAGTTCTGTTAACCTTGAGCCATTTATCACTTTTAGTAGTGGAGTTTTGTCCTTCAACTGAGAATCAACAGGAGACAGGAGAAGCTTCTGCCACAGGCTGCGTTGGGATGCCGGGTGTCACTTTTTGCTGTCTGGTACCTTGCCCTGTGCCAGAAGGTTTTTCTGAGTAATGACTGCTGCCTATTTTGCATTTTTCTCCAAGGTCTCCATTTCTCCTGCTA
The DNA here is from genome assembly GCA_033439905.1 of Ceryle rudis. NCBI lineage: Eukaryota > Metazoa > Chordata > Aves > Coraciiformes > Cerylidae > Ceryle > Ceryle rudis. The sequence goes on along the minus strand of JAAGNO010004379.1, from coordinate 27,492 downwards.
CCACCAGGCAGGAATCAGATCCAGTACCTGAGTTTTCAACGCCAGTTGCCTTCATCTCTGCTCAAAGTGAGCTGTAAAGCAGCACTGCCGTGGCTCAGGTTTGGCCATACGGTAACTTGGTAGCCACATGGCATTGGAAATTGGATGTTGACTTTGTATGGGGTGGTTTGCTGTGTACAGAGTACGCTCGCTAACGGCTGTAGGGTGCAAACAGAGCCACTCTCTCTCTCTCCATAATCTATTTGGTGTCTGTATTTTTCATCTTCTCCAGAGCTATTTTCTCCTGCAAGTGTCATCTGGAAACAGATAGTGCATGTAGATGTTATTTGGAAGCCCAGCTTGGTGCATTTCAGTAAGAGGTCTCTTGTTTTCATGTGTCTGATTCCATCAGCATCATTCTACTCCATATAGAGCCTGCCCAGTACCTGCCAGCTGCTGTGTTTGTCACATGGTAGCTTTATAATCAGATAAATGAAAGCCTCTTACAGGAAGCTGACACTGAGTTACAATGGCTTTGCATCAATCTGGAGATGAACTTCAAAGGTGAGGACTGACCATTATGAAAGGGTGGGATTTGTTTGTGTTTTTAGGGAAGAGATGGCTTCTGCTGTCTTCTGAGGTTGGTGACAGCTGGTTTGATCTCAAATGCAGTGAAAGAGATGACACTCGACAGCTCTCTAGTACAAAGCAGACCTCAACATCTGTGTGGGATATCTCCCTTGGGTGGAATTTAATGCATCTTCTTAAGTGACAGGCAAAAAAGGTGGCATTTTCTGTGGCCAACAGAGCTGCTGGGATGAGTAGGGTACAAAGCCCCAAAGAAGAATCTGCATCACAGCTGCAGAAAGCAAGTGGAAGTTAAATGACCATCAGAAGAAGAGGTTGGAGAGATAAAGGGAGGGCAAAAACTGAAAAGTGGGCAGAAAAGGGGAAAAAGAGCAGAAACACTATAAGGAAAGAAGAGATTTTCAGGGGTCTCTGCAGCCCTGAACTCAGCTTGCCCTAGCTGAGGAGAGGCATCCTTCCTGTAAGCAGTGGGGCACCCTATGGGCTACCTCAGTGAGACACACACCTGATTGCTTAGCAATATCTAAAGGGTGGACATCAAGAGGATGGGACCAGGCTTTTTTCTGTGGTGCCCAGTGACAGGAAAAAGAGCAACTGGCACAAACTAAATCACAGGAAGTTCCACCTGAACATAATGAAAAACTTTACCGTGGGGGTGACAGAGCCTGGAACAGCCTTCCCAGAGAGGTTGTGGAGTCTCCTCTAGAGGTAATCAAAACCTGCCAGGATGTGATCCTGTGCAGCCTCCTTTGGGCTAGCAGGGAAGTTGGATTAGGTGATCTCCAGAGGTCCCTTCCAACCCTTGCCATTCTGTGATTGTGAGGACATTTCTCTCTTCTGACTTCTGCATTACCAGCCATCACTGCCTAATGTTCTCTTTTGATGCCTTGGAACAATACTCTGGGAAGCTGCCCACCTTAAAAGTATCCTTGTAACCTACTTTTAGGGACCAGCGTACCTGTAGATTACCTTGATTTTGTTAGTTATATTTGGGTGAGAAAATGAAGGTGCTTATTTGCCAAATGCACAGTAGAGAAGAACACAGCATTCAAAGGTGTAGAAGGCACCAGCGTGCAGACGCGAGACGGTATTGCATTAGCCTCGTGTATAACCTCAGCTTTAACAGCCCTGTGTGATTTGGCCGCTAAGATGCTTGAGGCTTCAAAATCTTTTATTGTGGTACAGCCACTGCAGAGCTGGACAGGAGGGAGTCCTGCACTGGGGTATCTCTCTCTTTACTGCTGGAAGAGTCTCAGTGGAGATTCTTATCTTGGGTGGAGATGCCGGTTACAGATGCTGCAGCTCTGTCAAATGCTAAGTTAACAGGCAGGCTAAACAGGCACACCCTGCGCAGGTCTGGGTGTGCATCTTGTACTCTGACACCAGCTACTGAGCTTTCCTAATGCATTGAGTTCTCTGTGTGTTTCCACTTCTCTTAACCAACTTCAGGAAACTTCTTCTGGGGTGGGGACAGGATATTTGCATTTGTTTTAGGAAAGTGTAGAGCTTTCTAAAGCTTAATAATGTAGCAGGGGCAAAATCATGTGACACCAGTTTGTATTTTTCTTCTGCTACTTTTTGCTTTCCTACCTGTTAAAGAAGGAGTATGTGTTTCTAGTGTGGGTTGGACATTAAATGCTGGGTGATACCTACTCCCCTCCCCTCCTCCCCCATTTCACCTTCTCTTCATTTTTTTTTTTCTCCCCCCCCCCATTTTTTTTCCCTTCCCTGCAGTCTCACCATTATGTTCCCTCTTTCTCCTGCTGTATGTCTCCATTTGCTTATTGGTGTCACAGGTGAATTATTAAGAGGAGTCATCATTATGGGGTTAACTAAAAGGGGTTTATTAGTGATCAAATGATGATCAAATGGCAATTAATTGATGACTGAATGAAAAGCGAGTGGTAATCAAATGGTGATTAACTGATAATTGAATGTTAGTAAAACAGTGATTTGATGATGGTTTGATGATAATTGAAATTATTTAGTGATTAGACAGCAAACACGCTACTGTTTACTAACCTTGTAGTAACAGCTGGATACATTGTGTCACTACCATACAATGTATCTTTAGTCCCAATGTAACTTGTCACTTACCCCATTATAGATAATGGGTAAGGGATCTCTCAGCCTCAAGGAGTAACCTTGAGAGGTGCCTGCTCCAGGACATCACGGCTGTGCAGCCTATGGCTGTGCAGGAGAGCTCAGTGGGCTTGAGGAGGGCTACAGGTATTTAGAGAGTAAAGTGATTGACTCGTAGCAAAACCTCTCTTTGGTGTATGTGCAGGGGTGCAGCTGTAAGAGCTTTAATTATGTCTACTCTCAGCTCAGGCTGGTACTCTTCGATCTTAAGACATGGCCTAGAGTCCATAGGTGCTGAGAAGATACAGCCTGGCTCAGTTCTCATGGCTTGCACAGCAGATCTGGTTCCAGTAATGCCAGTGTGCCTGTGATGCCTGAAACCAAAGTGCTGTTCACTCAGAGTGGTTGCAGCTATCACCAGGGGAGGCCAGAAGGGCCCTGGCTGCCAGCAGGGAAGCTGTTCTGGCTTCAGTTTGGGTTATCACCAGCAGCTGCTGGCCCAAGCAGTTGGGAGGGGCCCCAGCTGAGATAAACAGCTGAACCAGCCAGTGGGATATTTGATACCCTACCGAGTCAGGCCCCTATATGAGGGGAGAGCTGGCCTAGGCTGGGGGTGCTGGTTTTAACTTGTTTCAGTGTGTAGCTTCAGTGAGGCTGGAACAGGGAAAGTTGGTGTCTCAGGTACAGCTTTTTTTTGGTTTCTGTTGCTCACTTTATCGTTTCATTAGTACTACTGCTATTACTGTTGGTTTTGTCTTTGTGTTTTATTAAACTGTCCTTATCTCAACCCCTGGGGTCTCACCTTTTTTTTTCCTCTTACTCCCAATTCTCCTTCACATCCCACTGGAAGTGGCTGGGGGGAGTGATGGGAGAGCAGCTGCACCGTGTTTAGCTGCCAACAGGGATCAAACCACCACAGAAGCCTATGCTGTATCTTGGCTGGCATGAACATGACCAAGTTCTTATGTGGGCAGGGAGATGGGCATTGGGCAAGTCTCTGCCTGCTGTACTCCTAGCAAAGCCAGCTGCTGAGGCAGAGTGCAGGAGTTAAAATTCTTCCCCCTAAAAGCCAAGTTACTGTGACACAGGTTCAGCTTTTGTGAAGGCTGAGTTGGGAACAGATGAAACGGGAGTGCTTGGCAGTGCTGAACCCCACAGATGAGTACTTGGTTCTTCAGCAGAAAAGGACCAGGTTGGGGAACAGAAGTCCGTGGGAGCTGGTGGGCTGCACACCTGGGTGTGGGGAGACCTGGCAGGTGTCAGTCAGCATGAGGCTGCTCTCAGTTCTGGGTGAATGGCAGTGGCGATCCTGAGGCCTGAACAACAAACATTACTCCTGTCTTCAGGAACAGCGAGGAGGAGGAGGAGGGAAGCTGCAAGTTGGCCCTGGGAAGGTGGTGGAGCCTGGAAACCATTCCCAAACATGCAAAGAACAAGAAGGTGACTGGGTGTAGTCAGCATCGATTTACAAAGGGAAAGCCAAGCTTAACCACCTGACACCATGACTGGGCCCAGGGGGTTGTGATCAGCAGCACAATGTCCAGCTAGAGGCCAGTCACTAGTGGTGTAGCCCAGGGGTTGATACTGAGTCCAATATTAATTAATGGCTTTATTAATGACCATCACCACATTTGCAGGTGACACAAAACCATGAGGAGTGGCTGACATAGCAGAGGGTTGTGCTGCTGGACAGAACTGGAGAAATGGACCAGTAGGAAGTCCAGCAAAGGGAAGCGTGATGTCCAGCACCTGGGGAGTGATGATCACAGACGCTTGGACAACTGCTGGAAAACAACTTGGCAGAAAAGGCCCTGGGACCCTGGGGACACCAGTTTGCTCCTGCAGTGGTGGCCACCAGCATCCTGGGCTGATAGAGGCAAAGCATTGCCAGCAGGTTGACATAGGTGATGCTTTCCTCTGCTCAGCCCTGGTGAGACACATCTGGGTGCTGCATCCAGTGCTGGGCTACTCAGTACAAGAAAGGCATGGATGTACTGGAGGACCACGAAGATGAATAATAGTTTGGAGCATCTGTCATATGAGGAGAGCTGGAGAGAGCTGGGACTGCTCAGGATGGAGAAGGCTCAGGGAGGATCTTACTCATATAGATAAATATTCAAGGGAGGGGGTAAAGAAGACAGAGCCCAGTGCCAGGACAAGAGGCAACAGGCACAAACTGAGAAAGAGGAAATTCCATTTAAATACAAGAAAAAAACCTTTTTTCATTGTTCAGGTGGTCAAACACCTGGGCAGACCACCTAGAGAAGTTGTGGAGTCTCCATCCTTGGAGATACTCAGAACTTGACTGGCCACAGCCCTGAGAATCCTGTGCTAGCTGTCCCGCTCTGAGCAGGATGGTGGACTGGACAATCCCAACGGGGGACTTCTGACAGCTGCAAACCAGTGGAGACAAGCTGCAAAGAATAGATGGGGATCAGCTAAAGAGAAGCCATCAAAGTGTTTACTCCTGTTTTTTTCTAGCAGTTTTTCTCACAAGGCTTACAATCTCTCAGGGCTTTTACATCTGAGAAACAGGAGGAGGGCTGGCTGAGCCACTCTGCTCACATTATTCTAGAATTTAATTTACAAATGTAATAAACCAGTAAAAATTGATGATAGTTCCAAGGACCTGAAGCAAGGTAAGTACGAGCACAGTGCTGTCCATCCTGGAATTGCTACCATCCAGGAAGCCATTCGCCTCCCCCTGCTCAACTGGCCTTGTTGGAGCTGCTCATGAGGCTGCCAAGGAACTTCAGTACCCTACAGCCAGCACCTTGTTGCACTGACTCCTGAGTACCATCTGGGTTTGCAGGATGCCCTGGCTTCTAATCCATCTGTAGATGGCATCAAGACCCAGGAGCCCAAATTTCTGGGGGCCTGCTTAGTAAGAGCTTCATCATTGGGTGACAGAGCATCAGAGGATGAATTTGACCTGATGGATCAGCTGTGGCATTGTGCTCCTCTTCCCCAACAGCCTGGGTGACAGAAGCATCAGCACATCAAACGCACAGGTTTAAATTCTGAGTTAATTTCTGAGTTAAAGGTTTCCATAAGTCCTGACCCCCACAATAGTTTCCTGTGTATGACAGGCAGCAGTCTTCTGCCCTCATCTCTTGGCATATTTTCCTGGCCCATCTGTGAACCAGGGACACTGTCACTGTGTGTGGGGCCTGTGTGTTTGGTGGAGCTGCCTGAGCTCAGGCAGGGGGTAGCAGCCTCACGTCACCTTTTTGCCTTAAGCTCCAACATGCAAAATCATCTCCAGCTCAGCTTTGTGAGGCTGACAGTTGCAGGATTACAAAATCTGGATGCAACCCTTTCCCCCCTCCCAAATCTATGAATATTCATCTATCTATTCTTGTGGTAAGGGGACCGATTTCAATGAACTAGGGCTGCTTCTGCACCAGTAACCAGTAGGGCCCTAACCTCTTAGTTATTACACTGGCTCCAATGAAGTATAAATGGAAGGTCTGGACATCCATTTCCATGGCCAGATTCTTTCATCAGCCATAGTGGGTGGGGAACAGACCTTCTCTGTTCTTGTTTCCATGGAAAATGATTGGAGTACTTGGGGGCAGGTGAAGACGACACATCTTCACTGCAGACAGAGGATGACGTAGCTAGGACCAATGTCCTGGGGCTTCACCCTTGCCTTTACCATTCCTCCTTTGCTCTTCCTTTCTTTAACAAGGAGTGTATTTGCCATCTAGCCCCTTGAGCCATTCTTACTGCCATAAACGTTTCTTTCTGAGTAACCTTTCCCTTCAGATGTTGCATTTGTCTCCTCTTTTCCAGGCTGATAATCACCCATCTGTCCCAGTGATAAAATAACATCCCCCATTAGCCTTCCCAGAGCAGCCCCTAGCAGGAAAATTATGCCAGGTGTAAAAGGTTCCATACCAAGATTGAAAGTTCTGTGAATAAACACCTTGCCCTCAACATTAGTCATATTACTGTTGCACTAGAAGAAATATTTGTGCCTTTAAATAGCATGACTGGATCTTTCAGCTATGGATATTTAATTATTTTCTCTGTAGACGACAGAAAGAATTAAGTTTGTGTAGTACAGAGGCAGAGATGAGTCTGCCAGTCCTGGCCCTCCATCCACCACCTTTATTTCCAATTTCACTGTTCACTTGTGATACAAAAGTCGAACTTCCACAAATAGTTCTTCAGAAGAGAAAATTAAATGATTTATACAGAAACAATTACTTACAGCATTTATAATGTGCAGTACAAAATGTACCCTGGTTGGAGGAGATATTGCATATCATGCCAAGATTTAAACAAGTGTTAATTATATAGACTAGTGCTGATGGTTATGTTTCAAAGAGGCAGTTGTAGGTACTGCCTTTAAGCACAGAGAAGATACAGATCTAAAAAGCTGTACTTGTCTCATCCTCGGTCCCCAGCTCTGCGTTTCAGGTGTGGGGGAAAGGCTTGGTCCTTCTCCATATTCATAGAACAGTTCTGAATTCATCAAAAATGAAGCTTGGCACATGTGCTTCAACAACCTACAGTAAACAGGAAGGCACAGTTACCTATTTTCTTCATTATTTGTTCATATGCTCTGTTCAACAAGCACAACTAATTATGAATCGAGCACGCAACACTATTGAGCTGAACCACCCTGGCTTTAGGATGTGCTCCTAGAGTTGTTCCTGTGGGACCATGTCAGGCAGGTAGGGCTTCGCTTAGAGGTGTGAGAGTGCTGGGACACCAGGTACTGTGTAAGAGCAGAGGAACAGTGCCACCCTCTCTGCTCTATCTCCACATAGCACCAGGCTGACGTGGAAGTTGGCACATGTACCAGATACACTGGCTGCAAGACTGACATGGGGACCTTCTCCTACATTGCACTGCGGGCTGGGAAGACGACAGAAACTGGAAGAATCTCTTTTTTCACTTGTGAGTATTAGCTGGGAAATGCATTATTCAAGAATCACTGGGGTACACAGCCTATAGCAAGTAGGATTATGACTTATTTTCACTACCAGATATAATTAATCTATCATCTTCAAAAGCAGTTAAGTTGTATTTAACCCTAAAATAAAGTCTCTCTACAAACCCAGACTTTCAGAACATCGCTTGCATGTGACAAAGAAGCTGCCTCGGAAGCCATGCTTTGGCAGGAAGGGAAGGAAACCAGAGACTGGAGATGGTGTTTCACCAAAACTTAGACTTGATAATTAGCTTTCTGTCTTGCAATGTTTATTATTACTTAATTCTGCAACATCTCAGAACTTCTGCTTTTTTCTTCCCCTCCCTAAAGCCCCCTAGCAACGTACATGCTCTCTGAAGAACAGACCCTGAGTCTGTACAAAGTTGAAATTCTTTCTATATTTTGTACCTCTGTCTTCTCTAGAAAGTAATTTTTCTGTAAGGATACCATGACTAATATAGGAATAGTTACACACAGTATGCAAGTAACACAACTGGTAGCTCGTACAGGGCAAAAGAATTGGATACAACCCCTTCCTACCAGGTAACAGATTTTCCATATGCGTGTCCTTTCGGCAGCCTTTTACAGCTTTTGGGGGGAGGTTAGCGAGTTTCGCTATGTGTTTCCAGATGACACCATGTTCCAAAACAGATAGGTGTGATCAAACTGCTAGTATGTAACCAGAGCATAAAATAAGATTTAGCTTATTTGAACAGGACTCCTGCTCACTGCTACATACAGGAGACATGGAATTCTTTCTCACCTTCCTTGGTAACTTTGTGTAGCGAATGTAATCTTCCAGGAACATCAGAGCACCCACTACGTCAGCAGGCATTTCTGGTATCTTCTGGCTAAAATTAAACCACCATGAAGATTATACTCTTACTAGAGATCAGTTATTGGGTTGAAGTTAAATGAAAATGCCAGCCTTCAAATAACACTGTTTCCACTAAGCACCACGTGATTCCATTACAAATAAAAAGAAATAATGTTTTAATCTTACATTTAGCCAAATATATTGTTATTATTATGTCAAATATACTGCTAGAAAAACACACTGAAAAAGCAATACTAACACTACTGAAGCCCTCCTCACAGAGGTGATACTTAGGAAAAAAAGTAAAACACAGGTACCTTGTGCACTGTTCCATTGTTGAACGAATAAACTGACCGATCAGAGACAGAAATTGTTCTGTGTATCTTGAGTGAAACTGTTTCAACAGGGTAAGGAGTCCCAGAACTAAAGGAAGCCAGTCGATTTGATCAGCTGGCCGCTTGCACACCACTCCTGCACATTAAAACCAAACCAAAACAAAAAAATAACACAAGTTTACAGAACTTGTTTTTTACAGCAGAGGCAAACTTACAGAATATACTCTCATGAGGTTTTTTGCTGTGCCTCCCTTTCTGCTTGCCCATACATAAAAATTAAAAACTAATGTAACAATAGTATTTATTCCACAGCAAATGGCTTAGGGATATTAACTAAGGCATAGGATGGAATGAGAAAGTCAGGAGTTGGATTCTGTTTCCTACTCAACTGTATTTGCCTTCACTATTATAACCAGCCTGCCTGGATAAGTGAGGATTTTCTGTACAGATAATTTTACTATCTTCTCTATAGATAATTTCACACAGGTTTTCATTAGATTTAGACAAACAACAGCTTATACAATACCTATGTTCCTGTTGTACTGAAGTTTTGGAAACTGGGAAATGAGAAATAGGAAGTTGACCATGGGAAAATATGGCAAACGTTTTGTTGTTATGTAGATCTGAGAAAAAAAAAAAAAGAGGAACATAGTTCTTACACATGTTAATTTTTTTCTCAGTTAATAATCAATAAAATAGGAAAAGCAAACTGTATCAAAGACCAGAATGCAAGCCTGACCTTATTTAATGGATTGTGAATGCCAGCTGCTTCCAGGTAAGCTGTGATTTCATACAAAAGAGTGTTGTCTTCTTTAGGATAAGGCAGCGATGGGTTCTGATAATGTGCTTCAATGTCAGCCAGTATTGCTCTAAAAGGAGAGTAAATTGATTATATTAAATACCTATTTCAGTTACTCCCAAATAAACCTTACACAATGCCATGTCATAGTAATGTAAAAACTTTAAGACACAAAACCTGTAAATGGTTACAAGCGAGAGTAAACCACTTTGTTTGGAGTATCTTTTATAAGCATCATGTTTGTTTCAAAATCAGCACCACACATTTTCACTGTTCTTACTTCTCATCTAAATATGATCTCTAATCCAGGTATAAACAAATCCAATTAGAAACTGCACTGTCCGTGAGCATCTTCATACATATTACTTGCCAAGTCATTTATTTTTACTGTTCTTGTTGGGTTCAAATTCAAATACTCATCAACAAAAACCTGAATATGATCAGACTCCATATTCTGCTGGAATTTAGATTTTACGGATTGCCAAGTTGACAGCAATTACATCACAGTAATACATGCACTCATCAGCACATTTTGTTTCTTACTTATTGAGATTTTCCAAAGCAGCAGCCAAATGCTTGGAGTCAAACCTGCAGGAATAATTTAATTCATTGGTAATCTGTCGCCTTAAAATCTGCATCTGACCAACCTGTTGAGGAAAACAAAGAAAGGGTGGGGTGTTATAGTGAACACAAGGAAGGAAGAATAACGTAAAACTAAGGAAAAACTAAATGAGTTACAATTTAGAGATAAATAGATTACAAAGTCCTTGTTGCACCCAACAGCCTTTGCAGGGCTGCCCAAAGTAGGAACATTCGCAGTGAGTGGTGCTGCCTCCTCATTTTGGTACCGGGGCACTGTTTCAGGCTGCCCGCAGTCAGAACTGACAGACCCCCGATGGGCAGTGCAGCTGAAGGAGACGAGTACT
>JAAGNO010004379.1:0-16924 GCA_033439905.1 Ceryle rudis | reverse complement strand
ATTCATTGGTAATCTGTCGCCTTAAAATCTGCATCTGACCAACCTGTTGAGGAAAACAAAGAAAGGGTGGGGTGTTAGAGTGAACACAAGGAAAGAAGAATAAAGTAAAACTAAGGAAAAACTAAATGAGTAACAATTTAGAGTTAAATAGATTACAAAGTCCTTGTTGCACCCAACAGCCTTTGCAGGGCTGCCCAAAGCAGGAACATTCGCAGTGAGTGGTGCTGCCTCCTCATTTTGGTACTGGGGCACTGTTTCAGGCTGCCCGCAGTCAGAACTGACAGACCCCCGATGGGCAGTGCAGCTGAAGGAGACGAGTACTTGCAGCACTCCAGATTTACAGACAGTGCATGACAGCAAATACAGGCAGTGTGAAACGGGCAATAAAAAGGCATCAGATATAGAAGTCCAGTTACTTGCTTGTTTTATACTGGTCAGTGAAAATAACTTGTGCTCTTTTCCCCACCTCTCCCTAGACCTTCGTGTCAGCAATGGCAAGGATAAAAACCATCACAGAGGTTTCTTGCAGTCAACCTTCCCTGATCTTTCCTCCTCTCTTCAGTAACATAAACATTCACAGCATTCTGAAAAGCACTGGTTGCAAAATATCATTACAGAGACAAGATAGAGAGATAGGTTAATGGGATAGCTTGTTTAGCTCTTTGTCACAGTAGGCTGCTTCTGTGTGAACAAGGCAAATTCAGGAAACACTACTGCTCCAAACTTTAGCCTTAGGTACATTACATTCACAAGGCATTGTGGGGAGCCTCAAAGCTCCTGATACTGAGCTGTTCAGATCTCTAGTGCCAGACTTCATTTCTGGCAAAATATTACACGTGAATCTTAATGCTAATTACTTTGTGGAATGTGAGCTGTCTATGCAAATGAAGCTCAGGGGCTCTTGCAAATCCAGGCCCACTTCAGTTGTGATGTTACAGAATTTTGTGTCAACATAATAAAACATTGTAAAATAAATAGATTGGAGTATATAACAAAAGAGCTTAGAGTGAATTCTGCGTATAACTAAGTCATGTAAACCTACCTTCATTATGGAGTCTAAGTATGCTGTCCAGATCTTCTGAGTTTTTGCAATTGCTGTGGAATAAACCTTGTTTGAATTTGCTGAGAAGAGAAAAAGGGAGAGACATTAAAAAAGAACAAGTAAATAAATGCAAGTGTACAAAGACAATGGCTTTCCTCTATCTTAACCAGTAAGCACTTACCTATAATTCCTTTGAGAGGACTAACAACATTCATAAGTGCTTTTAAGGTATCCTGTACTGTCCTGTCACGCAATATATTTTTCTGAAACATACTGAGGAAATTCTAAATAAAAGAAATAATAAGTAAGTAAAATCCTCACACATGTACTCTACGCTTAATCTTGGTCATACAAGAGATACATTTTTAACAGCAGAGATAGAATATTTCCACAGATGAAGAGTTGAGGAATGCTGTAATTACTTTGTGTTTTCCTGAGTTATGCTAATCAGCGTTAGGACAAGCAGCAGATCCTCTCACCAATATGTAATACTCACTGTAGACAATTCAATACCCGAGGAAGCACTGTCTGCATCAATACTTATTTTCCTTAAAATCTTTAACCAGGCTAGGACTGAATTGTTCTCAGAAAACAAAAAACCTTGGTTTCACATAAAGGTATTAGGGAAAAAGTCATTACATCGAAATGACACCTTATTTATATAGTAGAAGACCCAAACAATCTAATTCTTTCTTTCGGAAAAATAAAAGTTGTCCTGAGATGAACTTTTAAGTATACACAAAGTGTACACCTTCAGAAGGCATTCCCTGCAATTGACCATGTAACGTAACACAGAACCTTGTGTTACACAGCACCATTTATTCAAGAGAACGCACCTTCATAAGTATATCGGTAACAATAATTCTTACCTTTAGCTTTGAACACACATTTTTCAAATGTCTTTTCAATTTAAATTTACCATTTCAAAAATATACACATCTTTCACTTCACTAGAAGTTATTAAGCAGTAAAAGCATCGGGACCTTAAGAAACCAAAGTTCAAAAATTACCTGCAGCTCCTTTACAATCATGAAACACAGCAGCCTGTCTAGACCATTGAGACCAAAGGTACCTAAAGTATCTTGGATCTCTGAGAAGAGACGACTATTGGTTACTTCCTGATGAGTTTTGATATCATACCAGGTGTTCATTTGGTCAATGTAACATGTGATCCTGAGGAAAAATTAAACAAATACTTCAGAGTAAGATGCAGACAGGTCCTGTGATAATCTAAGTGATGAGTTATCTTATTCAGGCAGAGATTAGAAAGTCTCTAAGTATCTCAGGTTATGTTTAGTTATTTCCCTCTCTGCAAGAGTTCTATGACCCTTCCCTGGTTTCTCTCCCCTCTATTTGTGTAACACGCTGTTTTCCTTCTTAGACTAAAATCACAACTTTTGTAGACTAGATTTTGAAATGTACAGGATGGATTGGTTAAACTGGGTTTTAGATAAAGGTGGTGATAGGACAGCTAAGGAAAAACTGTTTGTTGTAGATTTTGTTTGCATATGGTGGAATTGGAGCAATCCAAAGCATGGCACTGCAGCACAGCTTGTGACACACACAGTACTTACTTCGGGTCTGTGATCCTCAGGATTTCTCTACAAAGACGACCAATAAAAGTTACAGATTCATCCACAGGAGTGAATTTTGGTATAGGAATATGAGTAGACTGATATATGCTTTGCCAGTCTTGAATCTGAAAAGCAAGTTTTAGAGTAACATGCAGTGTTACCACTGTGCATTTTAAATTTGCTTAGAAATGTTATTCCCTTTAAAAGTAGTACACTGTAAAACTACGTTGTAAATTACACACAGCACAACACTATAAAACCAGGATAAAGCAAAGAGAGGAGTCTTACAACAGCTAGCAGAAGGTAAGTGTGGACACTGAGTGAACTACCTACATTTCTGTTGAGAATGCCACCTGCTCCTTTCTGCAGCAAGACCAGCCACCATTTTCTTAGCTAAATTTAACATCTATTCACTCCACAAGTATCACAAAATAAGCTAGTAACTACAGCAATCTTTCTGAGCCTGCATTCTGACAGCTAACAATAGATACAGAGAGGATTGCTCTGATTCAGTAATTATTTTCTGTTTTCTTTGAAAAGGACAGGAAGGATATTGTTCCCTAGCAAGAGATACTGAAATATTCTGTTTGGGGTAGCTTGCTTGTCCTACGTACAACTAATGCAGTGGAGATGCTGAAATCATTCAGGAAAAGCTGGGGGTAGATGTTTTATACAGTACTTAGCACATTTGGTTGAAGTCATACCAGTATGGACTGTGCACAAGGGGCTACATAGGCTCCATCAGTCACAAGCTTTAGCATACAAATATAAATACATTTATCAGCTTTTTACTCATTCTTGGTTTTGACTAGCACCTTTGTTCTTAAGAAGTTATTGCACTCCTGTTCCACATTGTAGTTAATAATACGAGACACTTCCTCTTGCCAAATTTTTAAACCATATATGTTGACATAATCCTGGATATATTCAAATGATCGATGGAATCCATCCATCGTAGCTGCCATTTCTTTTAGTTTCGGCATCAGTTCGCTCGGCTATGGAAGGAAAGAAAAAAACCAAACTGAAACTGTGAACAAGTAGAACACAAAGAAAATGTATAAGGCTTCTGAAGGTCTTTACATAAGCACCCCTAGAGTATTTCACTATGCTCCAGCCAGAACTGAAAAGCACTGAGAAATTTATCAAAGGTTGTTCGATATCTGAAGTAACTCCCCTTCATAAATAATTTTTTCTTCCTGCTTTTAATGTTTATTTTAGGCTTCAGTGGTACTACTGATTGATCTGGGAGAGAGCCTCAAGAATCTGGACAGGATCAAAACAAGGAGTCACACTCCTTATTCTGTCATTGCCTTTCTGTGTTTGCCTGGCTTATACACATCATGTGTTGTCATCAGTGGTCACAAAGACAGAAATGTGAACTCAGAATTGATAGGAGACTTGGCAATAGAACAAAAATATGGTTTTGAATTGTAGGTCCTCTTAGCAGTTTATAAACTCATTTTAACATCAAATAAGGCATTCCAAATAACCTCTAAAAATTCAAAAGTGTACATTTTTACAAAAAGGAAATCTGTACAGAAAAGTATTAATTATTTTCTAGAAGGCAGTGGAGTAAAAGAGGTCCCAACAAACCCAAGATACATTAAAAATTAAAATCAAATCAAGCTATTACACACCTTGGCTCTAGGATTAAAGATGAGTCCCCTGTGAAGAGCCAGAGCTACCCGTTTTACTAGCTCCTTCCTTATTCCATCCTCTAGTAACTGCTTTGGGTCCACCTAAGCAGAAGAAACATTTTTTTCTTAAAGTCAGATAGGTATTAAAAAAAATAGAAAGAATTTTGTTTGTACCAAGGAAGATATCAAATATGTAGGATGAATTGGAAAGCACTGCTAACAGATGCACTTTCCCACCAGTGCTTGGCCAAAGAATATTTGAATACTTCTACTAGGTAATAAATTTTTCTTTTAAGTTGAATGGTAAAGGTTTGTTTATTCAACCTTTGCTCATTATCCATTGAGAATGTCATATAATTATAAGAAGCTGGTATGCATTAAGAAGTATTTCTTCAAGAATACTTGCTCCTGGTCTTGAAAGAGATATCTTAATGTAGGAAGAGCAATGGAAGAAATAGCTCTTCAAAAAAGCTTGCAGTCATTTTTCCACTAGGAAAAAAAACTCCAAACAGTGTTGATTAATACTGATGAATTTTTTTTACAATGAACACTCTGGGTTCTTAACAACCTTAAATAATACAGTTCTTCTCAAATTGGCAAGTTAGGCATCACTGTTTGAAAATTTATATGCAAACTTATTTTTTCTCATCTTCAAGGTCTTGCTTCATGTGTTGAAGCACTAATTGCCACTGAATGACTTTTTCCTACTGGAATAATAGAACATTACCTTGATGATACCAACTAAAGTAGTTTTCATCATGAGGATACCTTCAGTGAAGATTGAAATCGCGTGGGTTAGCTTGGCAACCTTTAATAGAAAGAGAAAATACAATATATTAAAGTGATTCAATAGATTCAAATAATTATCCTAAAAAGATATACATGTTTCTAAGTGGTGCCTTCCTACTTTAGATTAATCTGCACTGATACTTTCAGTTTTATATCTTGTTCTAGACTTATAGTACAACAATAATCTTTCTTGTAATTAGATCGATTTAGGTATGTTAGCAGTAGAAAAGACCGAGTACCCCTCAGAGGCTTCACAGAGATTATGGAAGGAAAGACCCAGCCAGCTGCATCATGTGTGTACAAAACATCATGGACAAAACTCTGAGTTGGTACCTTTGAGCAGGCTAGGGACACAGCCTGAAGTAGTTATTCCATAATCAAGCCTGCTGCCAGCAATGAGTCCACGACAATATTTCCACTGATTTAATACAGTAGCACATTCAGTTAAGTTTTAAATTATTAGTTGAGTATCCTTATGCTCAGAGGTCAGACAAGCCAGTCTTTTGCCTTTCAGACATTTACAATATAGAATAGAGACAACAGAGTTCAGACTTACAATTCTACAGATAACAAAAGTGAAAGGTTTTTGTTCAAGGTAAGTAGTTTCCCCTTGACCTCCTCAAAATAAAAATATATTACTGAACATTGCCTCCTCTTCCATTCCTAACACCAGGCCCCCCACCCCCTTATAAAATGACTTTACAGAGTTTAATGGGGGACTCTAAACCTAGTACTGAGGTTTAAACATCAGCTTAGTCAGAGACCACAGCTTGTTTGTATAAAACATCTAATGAGAGCACTTTGGCAAAAAACGCAGGAAAAAGCTGGCATCTTGACCAATAACTGGAAATATATTTGAGGGAGAGTTACTGATCTAGTCAGGTTTTTGCTCCTCATCTTCCTCTATTAAAAATTAAACCAAGTAATTTTAATGTTTGCTCACTCTTCCATGCTGATAACAGTGCAGGAAAAAAAGCCATAGACAAAAACCCGATGAGAAATAGCAGCTTTATCTGAGTAAGTCAATGCACCTCCATCCTTTCTTCACATTTGAGGGCTGCAAAAAAATCTTAGCCTTCCTTGCTTATTCAGTCTTCAGCCTTCTCCTCCTGGAACAAGCATTCCAAGTGTTGAGGGCCTCATTGTAGACTCGGGTTTTTAGGATTCCTCTCCCTCCCAATAAATCCAAAATTCCCTATGCTCATTTATAAAATATTTTGTTTTCCTCTCCTTTTCTACAAGATCAGAAGTTTAAACTTTTACAAATAGAAGAGGAAAAGTTACTCATCTGTCCTCAGGAAACCTAAGGTACAATCACGATAACACTAGTCGATTTTAATTCTTACTCAGTTGAGAAATCCACCTTCACTGTTCAAGTATAGCGCTGTGGAGCTGGCCACCTATAAGGTATGCTTTTTCAGAATGCCCTATTTTAACTGCACCTCATATCGTGGGCCAAGCTGAGCATAATCTCGTAGCTTGTCCTTATCAAGGCGAGTAGGCACTTCAATAATATCATGAGTCTGAAGCTTTATAATTTTGAGAAGAGATGTAAACATGCTTTCTGGAATTATCTGTAGAACCTTTGTGAAGGAGAGAAGAAACAAACACAGTCAGTATATTTTCATAAAAAAAAATCTTCAATTAAGAAAAAGTAATTAGAGAACAAGACAATCAGACCTCTTTAAATGCCTACCTTTCTTACATAGGAAACCAACTCGCCAGAATAATACTGTGAAACACTGAGAAGATCAGGACTGTTTGCTTGATTGATGCGGAGAAGTGGCAAGTCAAGTGCAGAGGCAAGCTGGAAATAAAGTTAACATTTTAATTTCACATGTCTGGTTTTGTAATATAAATACATGCCTGATCTCTCCTGCTCAGGCTTTTAACCTACAACTCAAAGCACTAGATTCTTCCTGAATAGCAGCTTTACAACACCAAGGCTGTCAACAGGAAAAAAAAAAAAAGAAAAAAAAAAGAAAAAAAAGAGGTAAAAAACCCCTAGTATGTAATCTTACACTTCCCTCCGTGCTATTTCTCATTCTTATTTCCACAGAAAATATTTTCATCTGATGCCACATCTTCATCATGACAGCCAAAGGGCACAGCCAGCGTAACTTCTGTAATTCCTTCAGCCTCCTCTGATACATACACAGAGGATCTCATTTATGCACCAATGTCTCCAACAAGTAACTGTTAAGTAGAGGCTGGATGATGAGACTTACTTGCCTAACAGCGCCAATATAATTGGTTCCATTAAAAAAAAAAATGTGCATAACTTGACTTTATTTTCTTTAAAACTAACCTTGGGTTAATACAGTCTGAAAAATCTGGATATAGAAAATGTTGGTAAAAGGAAGATTTAAACCTTCTGTGAATTTACAGCCGTAAGGGCTATTTAACAAATGCTTTGGCTGACCTGCAGTGTTCAAGTACATTCACTGGTGTTCATCCTTACCTTTAGGAAAGTGGCTCTGAGTTTAGTTACCATAGATGGACTGACTCTTATGCTTTCCTGCATAATAGATGTAAAGCTGGGGTAGGAAACAAAGAAAATAAATCAGTTTCTTTCCCTGAATCTCTTATCTTGAACTCTTAAATCTTATGTCACCAGCACCAGTGTATTCTAGAAATGGCACAGGAGATCAATAAAGAACTTCGCTAAAGGAGGATTTTTGTCTGAAGAGATAACGTCTAGAAAAAAGCCAGTAAGATAAAGGGGTAAAGGGGGCAAAGGAAGATAGTATCAGGGCGTGTTAACAGCCCAAGTAATGAAGTAGCAGCTCAGCAAAATCACTCTATGGAAAGGGAGTTCTCTAACATTTTTCTTTCCTTGTTTGTTTTTGGTTGAAACAGGAACCCCAGTATTTTGGAGAACACTTAATGAGACTAAAGGCTGAAGACAGAAGCTTATCACAATTGTTATATTTAGAAACAGACAGACAGTAAAAATTTACAGTATCACTTAACCTACAGCCTACAACATATCAAGGGTGACCGTTAAATCTTATTCAAACTGATTAGGGTTAAATATACTCAACACATAGAACAAGGCCTCAAGGCTGTTCTTAGATTGGAAAATTTAGAGCAATAATAATATTGATGCACATTATGTCCCCCATTTTGTGTTTTGCAAATGATGACTGACTGAGAAGCAATAGCTCCTGCTAAGGTACCTGTCAATTAATTGCCAAGCATAAGAAAGATCACCGACTATCTGCATGGTGATCAAGACCTCTTCTTTAATGTTGATAGTTCGGATCATCTGGTGGAGAAATTTGCGTGTGTCAGCCAGAAACTGGCAAACTTGAAGGTTAGTTTCCAGCTGGTGAAACTCTTGGACCTATATTTAAACAAAAACAAACAAACCCCATAAAACAACCTTTTTTTCTGTTCCTCTTTAAGGACACCACCACAAATATAGTAAGTGAACTGACATACTTCTTCAGGATATTATTACAATAAGACACTTAACAAATCCTGGCCTACTTTAGAGTGCATTAATTATTAGCTTTCACAAAGTTACTCAAGGAGTTGTACTATGAAACACCACATTGAGTATTCTTTTATCTTCTGGAAACAGAAGAAATGCACCTATAACAAATATGGATGTTTCCATTTTGCCTTTCAAATTACCCTCTCTGGCTTCAAATTAATTTATTTTCAGAATTTCTAAGAAAATGAGCAATGTTGCCAAATAATGTTTAATACCAACCTAATTTCTTCGAAAAACCCTACTAATCCTCAGCTGCTGGTGGCACGATTCTTTATTATATGTCCTTTCTTTTACAGTCACAAGGTCTATAAGCAAGTCTGCTGACTGTATATATAAAACTGCAAAGATCTGCAGACTTGAACAGTTATTGAAATACAGATCTGTTTTGTAACTCATCTATCAGAAGTCAGTGCATATCTATCAAATGCTATTTTTCAAAAGGGCAAGGTCATTTATCTCAAAACTTCGTTGCAGTACCTCCTCCAGTGCCTGTATTAACTGCACGGTTTTTCTGCCAGCTGCAGTGGAATCATCGTAGTTTAGAGACATTATTTGCTTGGAGATTTCTCTGAACCAGGCCTGAAGATTTTCTTATGCAAGAACAAGAAAAATTTCATCAAATCTTTGAATGTATGGCAAGCATCTAAGACAGTGAGCTTGCTAATCAAAACAAACAAACAAAAGTATCCAGTGCTATACACATAGGATGTTATTTAAAAAGTCTTCATCTTACTCTTATATTTCTAGTCTTTCAACATGTAGACTTGTAAAGAGGCAAATGCTCAGGTAACTTTTACATACTACAGTAAAAACCACAACCACCAACACAAACGGGCATTATAAAATCTATACAAAGATGATAAAGCCCTTTAAATTATAAATACTGTTTTATACACAGTCCCACAATGTAGATTGCTTTGGCAACTGCAATTTCTATGTTTTAGCTGTAAGTCTGCTCACCTGAAAAAGGGAAATATTTTAGTAAGGTAATTCTGCTTTTAAATGGAAGCAAGTGAGAAAAATGCCAGTATTCTAAGTTTTGTTGATTTGGGTTGATCAAATGTTGCTCTTACATTTACACTTTATGCAGTGTTCACTATCAAATGAGATCAAGTTCTTATTCTTACACTCATCCAAGAAAAAAAAAAAAAAGATGTTTCAAAAACAGAGCAAGACATTCAGAAAGAAATACAGATTCAAATCTTAGAGAAGTTAAGAGAATCAGAAAGACTGCTCAGTGCAGAAGAGAAGTAAGAGAAGGTTTGAAAAAAAATGCCGATACAGTAGAAATCCAGTTTACGACTGGGGAAGAGTGAGAGAAGAGGTTAAACCATCCTCATATTTAAGGTGCATGGTCTTTGCACTCCTTTCTACATCGAACACAGCAATGTGAACTCCATTATATATGGAAAAGTGAACTGGCATTTCATAGTCTTACCTGGCATACCTAAAGTGATAAAAATTATTAAAAAAAAAATGTCCATCTAAATTTTAGGTACCTACCTAAATATGTCCTATGATGGACTATATGCATAAAACCCAAACAAGAGAGCATGGAAGACACATCTGTGGCAGTTGAGGGACTTGAAAATTTTTCCTCTTATTAGTATAAGCATCATGTTTTTTCTTTTGGTATCAGCTTAGAAATAAACACCAAAATTGCTTCCCACCCCAGTTTAGTTTTCAAGAATTACCATTTTTCTCCACTCTGGTAAGAGGTTTGACTCCTGAGAATACATCAGCAAGCTCCGTCATCCTTTCAGATCCCTCTTTTTTATAGTTCTCCCATTTTGTTTGTTTTTCTGACAGCATCTGCTTGAACATCTATTGAAAAATGAAACGTTTGGCTTACAAAACTAGCAAGAAGGCATATGACAACAGATGAAGTAAAATACTGAAAACAGATGGAACTGACTTACAGCGATTACTACGTAACTTTAAGATCTTGTCAGAATATTAAATACGAAGTTTAAAACATTAGGAAATACAGCCAGTGTGATAGACATACACAGTGTGATAGACAAGTGAATTTTGTTTTTTTTTAAATACAATGCAGATATTATTGATTTTTTAGTCTCTTATCAGGTAACTTTTTTAGCTTAGAGATCCTAGAAGAAAGACTCTGGTCTAATGTTGACTTACACTTCTCACAGTCATCTCAGCCTATGCAGAGAAACCCAATCCAAAAAAATCATGTTAAGCACACTCTTCTATATTCTACCAGGTTAGTACCAGAGTATTAATGGGGAATCTTTTAGAAATGGCAGAAGTTCATATATAGGTGTAAGACTTTTCTTAGCAGCTTATTCTCAACATACTTAGGCTTTTGTCTCTGTTTAAAAGAAAGCCTGAAAAAGAGAATTGTCAGGGTTAAAACTTAGGCAGTTTCCTCAAGAGATTTTATTATGCCTGTTCATGCAAAATTCTGAGTAAACGTAAGCACGCTGGGTAACAGTGAAAACTTATTTATTAAGAAGTTATTTCCAAGCAATAGTTTGCGTTCTTCTATAGAAAACAATTAAGAAATCAAAATAATTATTCTTCATTTAAGTGGACTATGTGATAAATGTACCACTATTATACAAGACTTCAGCTCTGCTCTGCCATTCAAGGGAAAATGCTGAAGCAAGCAGCAGCACATTACCTCTTTCAATATGAATTCAAATTGAGCTGTATCCAGAAGAAGCTGGAAAAGGATCCTGGGATTGTACCTTGAGTCTGTTAGAATTTGATCCTTTATCTGTCGGAGGCGTTTGTTATTTGGATCACAAGCTAGAAAAGGAAAGACTGTTACAGAATTTGGCAAAGCTTTTCGATCTTCGTATATAGGCTTTTTTTTTTAATAGCTTGAAAGCAAAACCATTTTGCTTTGACATGCAAGGCCCCAGAGATCAACATTTCTAAAACCATCACAGAAAATGCACGGAGGTGGAAGAGAAGCTCTCTCACATACCAGGAAGCCCCAAAGACAGCACAAACATTCAACCAAGAGAAGGTCTAAGTAGATAAGTTTACAGACCCAAATTCATGTCAGAGACATTATCGTTTCATCAGTTTCAGTTGATTTTCAGTTCAACGGAACCAAAAACTTGGTTTTAAACTATTACAAAGATACTAAAATGTTGGCCACTGCTTTCCTTTTGGTGGTAGGTAAAACTTTCAAAATGATGCTTTAAGTGGTAAGGCAGAAAAAGACAAAATTGCCAGTTTTTTTTTTTTCTGAGTATTAAACAGGTTCATGATTTCCCATACTACACGCATCTGTGTCTAGCTCACAAGAATTAAGGAAATGCACATGCGCTGTTTCAGTCAAAGACTTTAGGTAACTGTCAGCAAAAGAACAGCTTAACAGTCTATTGAAAACAGCAGATGAAACGCTGCTGACTTCAGTAGCAGCACGCACTGAACTTCCCTCAGGACATTACAGCTCTCTAATAAAAGTCTAGCATGAAGTCTTACCTGTGTCAGCAGTGTGAAGCATCAGCCAGCGGATTGCTACGTTGCAGTCTCTCAGGCAATTCAGCAGCTTGGGAATATTGTCCAGCACCAGCTCTTCCCTCAGACAGCCCTCTTTGAGGAATTGCTGCACCTGAGTGTGCACTCGCTCAGTGACTGCAGCATACCTGCTTGCCTTAGAACATAGAAAGCTTGCATCAATATAATCCTTGTCTCAAATGAAGTACATCATGTACAATGTTCCCAAGAACTTAAAAGGCACACAGATCAAAAAAGTGCTATAAGAATCATTATCATTACTAGTAGGCAATGTCATACATCACAACTGCATGACAAGGGATGCAAGCTAATTTTAAAGCAAAGAGCCTACACAGGAAGTATAATGTTCAAAAATGCAGAGTTGTAAACTTCCTATATTCATTTACATACTCTTCGGAAATCATTCCTAAAAAATGGTACTAATATTTTAGTGCCTAATGAGAAAGAACAAAACCAAAAATCTATTCCAGAATGGAAATACTTGTTATGAATTAAATGTCAGTTCTATTTAGTGAACTTCTTCCCTAAAGACTACAGAAAAATGTATGCTCATATTCCTGAAGTTTACTAGACAATATATAGTACAGTTTCCCTAACTAAGCACTTCTGTACGTTCCTGCCTGAGCACTTGGGTAGAGATTCTCAGGAGGCATTTAGCTACCATCAGCCGACTTATTTGCTGATTAGGCAAATGATAAACCAACCCAATCTTATTCACTGTTTCTGAGGCATGGAAAAAGTGATTTCACGTAAAAAGAACTAACTGCACTGCATCATACAACATTCTGGTATAAATTCTTTTAAATCAGATGCTTTTTCCAGGTTATTGTTTATTTAATTTGAGAGGCCCCATTTAAAGCTGAGTGCTGCACTCTGGCAGCATAAATGTGTAACTTCTGAAATAGTTACCTATGGAAGACCAAACACTATTGCCAGCTCAGAACACCCCGGTACTGAACAATGTGGTGATGAGTGCCAGCATCAGTCAAATCAAAACCCTGAAACCTTTTGGGGAAGCAAACTGCAAAAGGAAGTGAAACAAGCAGTGCTGTGAAGACCAGATTTTGAAGCATCTTTAATTCAAAGTTTTATATACAAAGTTATATACTCCCAAGTATTGT
The DNA here is from genome assembly GCA_033439905.1 of Ceryle rudis. Lineage (NCBI taxonomy): Eukaryota > Metazoa > Chordata > Aves > Coraciiformes > Cerylidae > Ceryle > Ceryle rudis. Next base: position 3,767 of record JAAGNO010004379.1, on the reverse strand, counting down.
ACTTTTAATGTAATGCAAATAATTGTATGCAAGGAAAAGAGATCCAGGCATGTCATAAAATACACCTGAGATGCCCATACAGCTTGAATCTTGCTAAAAATACTTAACTCTGGCTTATGTACCTGCTCTTTGACATTCAGAAGATCCAGCGTGTAGTTGAGGGCAGTTTTAGCAGCTTTGTAGGGCTCCCATGCTTCTGCTAGATTTACAGTGATTCCCATGTAAATGCTAATAACCTAAGATTGGAAACAGAAAATAAGAAATGGCATTTATAGTTTTATTATCAAAAGACAAACTTTTCATTTACTAATTGGAGCAGAAAGTGATATGCTGTGGGTATAAATATGAGATAACTAAACTTTTTTGGTATCTGTAATTTTTGCTCCACCACCTTTGGAAATCAAGGAGTAAGAAGACTTTGAAATAAAAGGCACACAGTCAGTTAGAGGCTCAGTTGTGAAAACAAGCTGGCAGTTCTTTCAGTCACTTTGTATGATCCTTGGCCTCTCTTTATTCTCCCATGAACTTATGACTCCTTTTTCACTGCCGTATGCTTTGCAGGAGACTGATGAAAGCAACTAGGGAAACAACTATGAATGGGGGTGTGCGTGTGGAAATTATCTGAATGAATCCTACTCTGAGTATGGCCAAAGGACCAAACCAAAATGTAACGCTATTTCTCTGATGAACCTAATCAGAAGGAAATTATAATTCCAAGCTTTTTTAAGGGCAGATCCCTAGCCCAAGTGTGATTAAAAATACAGAATTGTAGTTGACTTACAAGCGTTTATAACACACTTGATTAAAAATTAAAGCCTCAGGATACTGTGAGATGAAGGATATATGGAGCTGTGGCATTATGAGCTTTGTCACACTGTTGCTCCAGTATTCCTCCATCCAGAGGTGATCACATCTAGAGGGACACTCTCAGCCTTTCAGCTCTTCTGACAGTGTCAAAAGGAAGCCAGCAAGGGCATAGGGGACACTGGTCTCATGATATAAGGATCCTTATCATACTGTGAAGTGAAGCTCATTATTTCCCGTTGATGACTGTTCCTCAGAAGGCTACACTTCCACTGCTAATAATCATTTGACATCAGCCAAAAAGTAAAGTGTTCTGTACAATGCAGCTAACTCATCTATACCTGATCACAAGAAGAAAGGTATTGTGTTAAAAGTAACTGTACTATGAAGTCAAGTGAATAAAAACATTGCCATAATCAAAATTCACAAGGTCATATTCTCATTTTTAAAATAAGCTTTTCAGAAACTGATGAGTTCTAATGTCTATTAAAATAGCCAGCTATTACAGTTTCTTCCCTCCTTTTTTCACTGTTTCACTTACAGTATAGAAGAATATGTTTTGAAACCAATAGAGATACACAAATTAATTTATAGTTTCTTTGTTAAGTCTGATTGCCTTTAATAGAGACTACCTGGGGATTCTATGGTGACATGCCACCCTATTCAGTAGCATTTTCTGCAGAGTAGGTCTTCTGGATAAGTTTCATAAATCTCAATACTGAGACATGCAGTAATTCCATTTTGATCACTGCACCTGAAAAGGTCTACAGAATTGCACAAAGTTATTTGGACAATGGCATGGAATGAATCCTTAAACAAGACTTCAAAGAACATCAATGTGGGGGATTTGGAGAGCAAGACTGTCATGCAGAGTGTCCTTCACAAGCTAGCAGAATTCACCAGCAGAAACCACATGAAGTCCAATAATGATAAATACAAAGTTCTGTACCTGGGACGAAAGCAAACCCTTCCAACAGCACAATCTGGGAACCCACTGACTATATAACAATTCTGCAGAAAAGGACCTAAGCATCCTGGTGGACTAAATGAACACGAATCAGACATTAAGCGTTATGTCAACAAAAAATAATCACACACTACGCTATGTCAGCCAGACTGTAGCCAGCAGATTGAGAAAAGTGATTACTTCCACCTAGTCAACTCTCATGAGTCCTGTTTAGAGTAACTTGTCCAGATTTGGGCTCCTCAGTGTGAGATAGACTTGGACAAGCTGGAATGAATTGAATAGAAGGCCACTAAAACACTTATGGGGACCCACTATGTAAGCAGAGGCTATAGGAGCTGGGTTTGCTTAAGCTGGAAGAAAGACGACTAAAGGATCTGATTGTGGTCTTCTACTAGCTAAAGGGAAGCTATGAGTAAGACAGAGACAGACCCATTCTCAGAAGCGCACAGTGAAAAGAGGCAACAGTTAAAAGCTACAAGGGAAATTCCAGTTGCACAGAAGGAAGACATTCTTCACCATGAGAGTAATTATGCACAGCCACAGGTGCCCACAGATCTCCATCTTAGATATTTTCAGAACAACTGTACAAGGCCTAAGCAACATCACTTAACTTTGAAGCTAGCCCTGCTTAAAGGCAAAGGCTGGACTAGAATATGCCTATATTTGCTATGATACCACAATGGTATCAGAGTGGTTGACTTAAGCATTTTAGACAATAACTGATATTTTCAAATGATATCTTTTCACACTTATCCAGAAGGTTTGACTCAGACCTTTTCATTCTGAACAAAGTAAAATCTCCCCACAGAAGAACCTATTCTAGTTTTAGGACAATGTTATGTTCTATAATGCACACTGTAAAAAGAAGGTTAATTGTTCCTATAACATTAAATCCAGGGAACAGCTTTATAACAGAATTCTTTTTTACCCAGTTATCTGGAAAGTATTTATCCACTATCTCTCTCATTTTTGCTTGTTGAGTGTGAAGAATAGAAGGATCAAAATACAGTATCACATAGAGCATGGCAGCCTGAGTAGCAAGGGCAGTGCTGCGGTGTTCTGGTAATGGATATGCTGAAACCTGGGAAAAGGGAACAAAACAAAACTGAACGTAATATATCGCAACATAAACCACCTGCAAACATTATGGGGCACATTAAAGAGTACAGCATATAGGTATTAAGAGGCAAGAAGGATATGTGGGTAAGCTGGACGTGCTTACACACAGAGCATATTTACCAGGCATATTTTACAGAATATAAACGTTGACTGTGTAGATGTCTGCTAACTTTAACAGGATATAGTAAGATACTAGTATGCTATAAATGAGTCAAAGGAGGGATGAATCAAAGAGATTAAGATGAGCTGAAAGGAGCAGAGTTAGAAAAAAGTATTTCATAACTACTGGGTATGTTTAATTCATCTTGGATAGAAACAAGTATTCATTTAATTGAAGTAACAGGCAATTAGGATGCAGATAATTTAATTATTCACCAATTCTATGTACCAGCAAGATCAAAAAGATTCAAATTATCAACTGAATTTTCATTTTAAAGTACATAGGATAATATATTAAAAGACTTTCATGCTAACAAAAAAAGTTGGCATCAAAACCATATTCAAGAAGACATAATGATTTGTCATTAGGAAAACAGTTCTTTGCTTTTAATAAGTAACTTCCCACTTTTCTTTAATTTTGTTTGGTTATTTTATTAGGTTAAGTGTTCAGACCAGTAAGAAAAATCAGAAGGCTTCTGCCCACTGCCATCAAAAACAAGCTGCAAGTATCAAAGAAGGTAATGCCTCAGCCATAACATAATTTAGTAGAACAGGCTGTGATCAGTTTGAGTTGAGATGAAGATTTCTAACCTATTTTTTCTCCAATATTTGGAAAAAGTACAGAGGTTACAATCACACTTTGTATAGAAACACTAATGTTTTTCATTATCAACTGCAAGCATTACAAAATAAAAATAACAAATTCTAATATTATTTT
>JAAGNO010004376.1:0-22916 GCA_033439905.1 Ceryle rudis | reverse complement strand
GCACTGGTACTTGGTCAGAAGGGGTGCTGGGCAGCTTTGGTTGCAATAAAGCCCCATTTTGGACAGAGGCTGCTGTTTGTTTTGTGGGTGCCCCTGTGACACTTGGTGAGTCACAGAGTTTGCACATGTGGTGGTCATTAACTAAATCTGGTGACTGGTTAAATGAACATATTTGGGTTAGAGAAATGCAGCACTTGACTGATGTATGTTACAAGCAATTGCAGTATGAACAAGCAGATCCTTGGGAGTTGCAGAGCAATGACTCATAACCTCATTTCTGATGGGAAGGCTGGAGCTGCTTTGCAGTTTAAATATCCAATATCAATGAGAGTTTCTGTTCCTTGCTCTTAGAAGACCAGTGGTGAAGAAAACCTATTTGTCCTTTAGTTCAGCTTAAACTGTAACCCTGGAGGTACAGAGTTGTCAGATGTCCCTGCTTCACTCCTGTACACTTCCTTCACGCTCATCCCAAGACAAGCACAAAAATGTTTTGTAGCAAAGACTGTGTCTGTGCATTAGTTCAACATGGGTGACCAAGAATGCTGAAAAGACCAAAGATCTCCTAAGGTCATAGCATGGCGTCCTTTGCCTTGTGAGTATGAGCCCATGGTGTTATCCCGCTCAATGTGCTTTGCACCCTTGCAGCATTTAGTATGTGGGCAAGTCAGCCACATCAAGAGGACTCAAGAAAATCTTTCTCAGAGTTCCTTCTCTCTACTTGCTGCTCTACAGAGCTTTCTCACTGCCCCTTGTGACAGTAAGAGACTAGACTGCAAGGCTCAAGCAAACAATCCATTTGAGGTTTACTCACAGCAAACACAGGTTTAATGCACCATTTTTGCAGGTTTTCATGGATACAATGGAAGAATGCGCTATTTCAACTTAAAAGCAGGAATACACTATAACAACCTAAAATGTGCACTAAGTATGTGTGTTGGTTAATTGCATGCAGTTACAAACACAGCATGCTAAATATTTGCTTACCCCTCCAGGTAAGGGCTCTCAAACCCAGGCCAGGGCCCCAAGTAAGGGGGAAGGGTCTCTATGCAGGCATGATATAGCAATGGAAAGGCAACTCCCAATTCCTAACTCAAACCTTAGGGGTTTACATTACTGTTGGCAAGACTATGCCTCAGTGGGTTATACTATCTGGATACACTGGGGGGTTGGCCTAAAACAACACTGAAACCCTCGGGTTCTCTTTATCTTACTTTCTCAGACAATTGAATAGTAGTTTGGTTTAAGACTCGGGGCATATTTGTTGTGGCATTTCAACAATCAGCTCAGGTTTTGGTTTACTGAATGATGGCAGCACTGCCCTTTCTGGTCTGTGGTTTATAGACAACTTGGGTCTGAACTATCTACACATGGACCCTCAAGGCAAGCCAAAGCAGGGATGCTGTTACAACCTGCCGTGAGTCACCTGCATGCCCCAGACGTTAACAAAATTTGTTTATGACCAAGATGACCCACACATCCCTGTACTACAGGGATCGGCTCACACTAGACTGAGTTTGTTGCAGTACTTGGGGCACTGCATAGTACCCTCATACTAGAAACAGCAGCACTCTTCTCACAGCCTACTTTCCTAGTGTGGATCTCCCTCTCAAAAACAACAACATGAGGAAGAGAATCTAAAAAGAGAATGCACCTTGTGCTGGATCCATTTGAAATGGATGTGCTGTGTGCACAGAGGATAATTTATTTGGCTTTACCCCAAATGGAGAGTTTCACTGTGACTTTTTACAACCTTTCAGCAAGGTCTCAAAGTCCAGTGAAGTGGCTATATGAAAAGCCATGGGAAGTTGAGCTCCAAGGACAGAGACCACTTTTCAAGCTCATGTTGCTGCTCCTTGGTACACAGCTGCTCTGAATGAGCAAACTCTACAGAAAAGATGAAATTTGAAGATCTCTTGCTGGAAATCGGTGGCTTTGGCAGATTCCAGATTTTGATTTTGTTTATCCTCTGCCTCCCAAGAATCAACCTCCCCATGCATTTCCTGCTGCACAATTTTCTTGCTGCTACCCCTTCTCATCACTGTGCAATTCCACACCAACAGGCATTTGTGAACCTCACCACAGAGGAAGTTCTGCTCGTCAGCATCCCCCGGGAGCCTGACGGCACTTTCAGGTCCTGTGAGATGTTCTCTCAACCTCAGTTTCACCTGCTGCTCAATTCTTCTCTGCAACCAGAAAACAACTCCATCATCCAGCAATGCCAGCACGGATGGGTCTATGACCACTCACAGTTCACCTCCACCATCTCCACCCAGGTAACACCTGGCCTGTGATCTAGCCAAAATTGAAATTAGCTCATTGTTTTGAGGAGCAATGGAGAGGTGTTCACTGGGTGCACAGAATCAGAGGGGAATCTGTGTATTTTTTAATTTAATTTAAGTGGAAATTACTTGTTTAGAGAACATTTCCTGGAATAGGAAAACTCTATGAAGCTCAGCATTAGAAGCCGAGATTTATTATTACTATTATGAGCATCTTGCTTAGATTGATAGTTAGAAGCCAACATTTATAAGCATATTAATTTCTCCAGGTGATTGAGGGATTGGGAGGGGCAGAGGGAAGACACGCATATAAGATTTTCTCTGCTTGGGCCACATAGCATTTGCACAGGATTATGCCCTATCAGGATTTCACATGAGCCCATGACTTGTTTTTTTGATTTTCCAAACACTGCAAATTCTGTTTCTTTGGACACCATTTCTCACTGATCTCTGTCTTCCTCCTCCCCAATACTGTACTGCCTCTCTTCTCTTACCACCAAATGTCTCTTGCTGCTATGTCAAATCTGCTCTCTAAAGGCCTCCTGCTCTGATGCAGCATGCTGGCCAGCCATAACATTGAGTCTGCCCAAGGTCCCTGCTCATCGAACATTAACCAGCCACCTTCTGAAACACTTTGCTAGGGCTAACAGTGACACCTCTGGGTGTTAATGCTTTACCTTCCTTGAAAAGTGGCCCAAATGACAGGAGGCCTTAGAGAAATGCACAGTTTGGTTACACAAAACATGTACAGTTGTGTTGGAAATGATAGTGCTGCCTGTCTTGGTGAGAGCAGGGCCAAGTCTTAACACAGAGCTGGTGCCTCCTCCTCACCATCCCTGCTTTTTGCAGGCACAGAGATGAGGGTCAGATGTGTACTAGGTCTGTACCTGATTTCTGCACTGTTTCTGGGAGAAAGGTGTAAAGCACCCTTGGGGAAAAAGGAAGGGGAGGTGCTCTGCAGTAGGGATGCTGAGCATGGAGGCTCATGATGCTGCAGTGGCCTTGGGACATCACGGGTATCACAGGATGTCAGGAGTTGGAAGGGACCTTGGAGATCTTCGAGTCCAACCCCCCTGCCAGAGCAGGACCGTATAATCTAGCACAGGTCACGAAGGATTGCGTCCAGGTGGGTCTTGAAAATCTCCAGAGATGGAGACTCCACAACCTCTCTGGGGAGCCTGTTCCAGTGCTCTGTGACACTCACAGTAAAGAAGTTCCTCCTCATGTTAAGGTAGAACCTCCTGTGCTGCAGCTTACATCTGTTTCCCCTTGTCCTATCACAGGGCACGAGTGAGAAGAGGCTGTCCCTTTCCTCTTGACACTCAGCCCTCAGATATTTATAAACATTTATCAAATCCCCTCTCAGTCTTCTCTGTGTTCAAGGGACCAGTAATTTCTCTGGAGTCTTTTGTTTTTGCAGCAAGAAAGGTTGCTCAAGGTCTGGCTGGCCTTGTCAGAGAGGTTTTGAGGCTGGGTTGATGATTAAATTAAACTTTGCCAAGTTTGCACATACAGAAAATTAACACTGCAGCTTGGGCACAGTATTCTGTAATGATTAGCAACATTTGCACCTCCGAGAAAGCAAAATGGTGCTCACTAACTTAATTAGGAAGAACATCTAGACCAACTTCTCGGTAGGAATTCAGCAACTTAGCATCAAGAGCAAGTATTTGTTCTGACACCCCCTCTGCCATCCTTCGTCCCTGCACAGACAACTTCAAAAGAAACTGGACAGGGTAACAGTAACTATCAACATGACATTCCCTAATGGTTGAGGCACATCTTACAGCTCACTGCAGTGGAGGACCCTGCAAACACCCATGTCACCAGAGCAGGCCCAGAAGCATGACAGAAGGAGCCAGGGGAGACATGCACCTGAGCGGGTTGTGAGGAGCTATTACAGGGGTCAGGAGAGGAAAACAGGGGAACTCTCCATGATGACTGGTACCCAGGAAAGCTTCCTGATCCCCAACAAGTGTCCACAGAGAGGCTATCACAGTGGGCATAGATAAATGGGGGGGGGGGTGGGGGTGGTGCTTTGAGTATTGTAAGATGCAGCTTTACATTTTTCAGGACAATGGCACTGTCCTTTGTGCAGTTTAGTGCAGGATTCTACCCCTCAATCAGATTCAGATTATAGAAATTGCAAGACACAGTGGCTAACTACCAGAGGGAAAGGGTGTGAAAAGGCAACAGAGACTGAACTGGACACTAAGTGTCATATTGGGACTTGTGTTTTAGTGGGACCTTGTGTGTGAGCAGCGCGGACTGAACCAGGCAACTGCAACCTTCTTCTTCATTGGCGTTACGATGGGGGCCGTGGTATTCGGATACCTTTCAGACAGGTTTGACCCCTTTCAGCCTGTTCCTCCAGGGCCTGAGTTTCAAGATGAGAGCTTCACAAACTTGTGACCTGCAAAACACAATCAGAAGGGCAGAGAAATGAAAAAATACCACAATCATAAAGGGAGAATCCAGCCTCTCACATGAAAATTGGATTAAAGGCATGCTGGAAGCAGTGCAGGGGCTAAATGCTCCCTGGATCAGCCAATTAGCAGCCCACCAGAGAAGCAGCTCTGGGCTTGATTAGGAGTAAGATGCAGTGCAACAGTGACCACAATGCTGTGGAATAGTAATTTCTGCAGGAACAGTAAAATCTGAAAAAAGTCCACTGTCCATGAGACCAATTTCAGAAAAGACAATTGTCTAAAAAAAGTAGAAAGCTGGCTAAAACAAAATCAAAACAATGGGCTAAAAGTTATTCTTTGCAAGTTATACGGAAACTGGTTAAGGATACCCAAGTAAGGGGTTCAGAGAAAACCCATGCCACAGCTGAAAAAATGAGTCTCCAGAACACAAAGCTGTCATTACTAGAGCAGTAGGGCAGAGGGGGTTATTAGAAGCAGGGAGGCATTACTTGGGGAGAGGCAATGAGGAAAACAGGAACAAATCTCTTCTCCCAGGTTAAATATTTGAATGTGATAATGTAAAACTTGAAAAAAAAAAAATTTCTGAGTAGTAACCTAAAAAAGGCATCAATTCAGAAATCAAATATTTCTGCAAACAGCAGAACCAGGAAACCTAGCAGAGAATATGCAGTGCAGGCGTGCAATCAGAATGGGCTGTTCCCCGTATGCTATTCATTATTTAATGTCTGAGTTTCCTGCGCAGGAAACTGCTTCCTGATTTTCTTCCTCTGGGAGCAAACAAGCATTAGTGTACAGCATCACTACACAGCAGATAGAAACTAGCTTCACAGCATGAAGCACTCGGAGACTTAGGGCTGAAGACAGGAATTTTTATGTCTGTATCTTTGCTTACAAGTATATCAATATACCTTCACAAGAACTCAAGACACCTGGCTGATCTTCAAACTCTGTGTCTTAGCTTTCTATCTAAAACAGTTTTATGGCACAGTTGGAGGGAAAGACATTCAGAATCACAAAAAGGAGCAGGACAAAATAAGGCAGAAGAGGAGGTCTCTGCTAGAGCAGAATGAAACAATTTGTTTTTCAAATGGATTGTGAGGGGGAAGAGCCAGTAGAAGATTTAAGGTTTAAAAAGAGCATCTGGAACTACAAAAGACTGTAGTATAAGGCATAAATAAGTCTGTGCTCACAACGGGGAGAACACGTATGGGCAGGTGCTGCAGCTGGAGCTTTGAAATAAGCTGATAAAAGGCAACAGAGAGAAATACACCAGGTGAATGCTAGTAAATTGCCAGGAGTGGGGAGTGGTCATCCTAGAGCCCTATGGGATCTTTGGGATAAAAAAGCTGGAATACTGCTGGCATTGCATGACTGCCACAGGAGAAGGCTGGGAAGGTATCATCTATTAAATCAGTTTTAAGCTGGTTTCCAAAAAAGATCTTGGGAACTCTTCCAGTCAGCCTGACATGTATCTGTACCAGGCAAATTAGTTAGAAACTGCTCTGAAAGATCGAGTCAGTGGCCACATGGGTAGATAGGACATCTTAGTGAAGAACCAGCAGGGTTTTTGCAAAAGATTAATGCCTTACAAAGATACTGTATTTCTCTGACTGTGCTGACAGGCATGTGAGCTGGGGAGGTGCCATCTACATTGATTTCAAGAAGTTTCCTTACCAAAGGCTCCTAAAGAAACTGAGCTGCCCTAGGATAAGGTCTCTGCTTGACTAAATGCTTGGTTAAAATCCAGGAAAGAGAGAAGAGATATGTGTTTAGCTGTGACAACTGGGGGAGACCTGTGGAGACCTAAGTAAATTATCTGGAAAAGGAATGAGTGGGGAGGTAATGCTGGGTGGTCAGGCTGGTAGAGATGAGATCTGAGTGGAGATTAATCTAAAATAGAGAAACCATTCTAACTTCTTACTTAAAACTGAGGCCTCTGCACTGACCATAGCTGCTCAGGAGCAAAACTTGGAGGTTATGAGAAGACAGCTCTAGGCAAACATCCATTCATCAATGAGTAGTGGCTGGGGAGAAGCTGACAGAAAATTGAGTCATTAGGAAAAGAATACAAAATGAAAGAGAATATCACTATGCAGTAACGTATAAATGCATCGTGGCCCCCCATCTTGAATACTGTGTGCAGTTTTGATTTCCCTTCACTCTCCTTCCCCATCTGAAAAGATACAGAAGAAATGGAGAAAAATCAGAGAAGCTAACAAAAAAGACTGAGTTATGGCTTGACTTCTGATGGTTCATTTAGACAGACCAGGGCCCTTCAGTCTGCTAAAGTGGCAGCTAATGAGGGTGCCCTTCTGAACAGCCTGGAGCAGAGCTGACTGTGCACTGCCCACCTGAGCTACCTGGCCACAGAGCCCACAGGTCGCATCAGGAAAGGATTGCAGCCTTGTAATCGCAGTGGGAGTAGCACATCCAGTAAATTTGCAGCAAGCTTGGCAGATCTGTTAAACATTGGGTGTCGTGCCTTCTGTCTCCCCTCAGACCCCTCAAAAGCTGACATCCCATTAACAACATTTCTTTTCTCTAAGAGAGAAGAGGTCCCACTGCCTTGTGCTAACAGTAATGCAGAGATTTCATCTCTAGTGCTCCAGGGTGAAAACTGTCTGGTCCTGGAATTTTGCCACAGTTCAATTTTCTTTTGTTCTAAGCCCCTTACAGATGCTCAGATCTGAGAACAACTCTACTGACAAATTTATCCTGATAAACCCTCCAACAACCTTTAATGTGAACATATCTATGCAAATATATCTATGTATACAAATACAGTCTCTGTTATTGTTTGCTCATTTCCAAACACTCCTTTTGTACCTTGTCCTTGTACTGAATGGGCTGAATGATGCTTTGGCAGACTTCCAGGTTGGGATATTTATGAAAACAGCTTTTTTCTTAATTTTTATGCTTGTATTGTTTGCTCCTTTTATTATATTTTCTACATTTAATCTTTCACAGGTTGTGCTTCCCTTTGAAGACAATTTTAACAGCCTTCTTCCTAGTAGCCTCCCTGTGGCCTGCAGTTCAATCCTGCCAGCTCGCCTCTGGTTTCCCTAGCAGGTGCCACACATTTCCTGAAAGAGAATATAATAAATAGCTCCATAAATAGCTGCCTTTTGCTCGGCAGGGAATCTCATGGTTTTATATCCTTCTTACTGTATTTTCAAGAAAAATCTTCATGGAAAAGATGTTTTCTGAGGCAGTTACTCTATTAGAAACCAGATACAGCTCTGGTGTGTTTCTGGGTGTTCACTGCTCTGACCCAGGGACTCTTACAGTGACTTTTGCAAACTGGCTCTACTTAAATTTCAAAGCAGATCCAGCAAACTGCCTAAGCCACAAGTTGTGTTTAATCCAGCTAGCTGCTGCATGAAATAATTTATGATCATTTTTAGGAATTTTATTGTTTTATTATGTCCCACCAGGTCACTCTGCCCTGGAGCAATCACTCTTACCACCACTCTTCTCAAGTGGCCACTAAGAGAGTCCTAATGCCAGAATCAGACCAGGATTTCACTTCCTATAGACTGCACATTACCTGTTGACAGGGTTAATTTACTGCTCCAGTTTGAACCTAAGCTTTCATCACATGCCATGCTGGCATTCATCAGAGAACAGATGCCATTTTCATTTTTAGATTTTTGTAGGTTGCGTAGAAATACATACACACATAATTCTCTGGGTGTGTATATGTATACATGTGCATTTGTGTGTATTTGATTTTCTGTATTTCTCCACAGTCTCCGCACAGGACTCTGCACAAGGGGTAAGATGGTCCTACAACTTCCAAAACCCTTGGGGAATGACCTCCTAGCAGATTCCTCATAGACCCCCTAAGACATCAGGACTATTTGTACATGAGGGCTGATAATTGTATTCCTTTTATTCTTCTTTTGGGATCTTTGTTTTCTTTCCAAGGATCAGGGTGAGAGTGTCATGGTTCTCTCTCCTCCTCGAAAACAGTGGCGGTGGCTGGTCCCGAGTAAGCCGTGGGAGGAGGACCTGCTGAGCCAGGCAGAGGGAGCATAGTGTGACAACAGCCTGGGATTTCAAGCTGACACCACTGTTTTTGATGATGGTGTTGAACATGGGAGCCTGATGTTTTGATCCATGCCGCTCTTTCCATTGGAGAGGTTTGTGCCCACTGCTCATGGGGCAGGAGGGCCCTCTGAATGGGATTGTACCATGGTGGCACCAGCTATATCCAGAGCTGTTTCCTCCCTTCTGGGTCACTGCATCTTGTGCTCTTTGCAGAGCAGGCAACATTTTAATTTTCCTTCTCGAGTCTCTGGTTTGCCCCATTTCAAACACAACTCCTGGGACAGGTTTCCAACCACTCTAACCCAGCTTGTTCTTGTGGCAGGTTCGGACGGAAAGCCATGCTCCTGCTGTCACTTGTGTGCTCTGTTGTATTTGGGATGCTGAGCGCTGCCTCAGTCTCCTACAGCATGCTGGCCATCACGCGGACCCTCACTGGGGTGGCCCTGAGCGGTGTCTCCCTTATTGTATTGCCTTTGGGTAAGTATGCAGGGGTTTGCGGGTGCTTGGTTGTACAGGAGGACTTTTGACAGGCAACGGGTAGGTAGAGACTTTCCTACCAGAAAGGGCAAAGCTAGTAGGAACAAGAGCTTGGAAATCGTTAAGGGTACAATTTCACTACAGGCAGCCAAAAGTACATCCCTCTCGGGAGGATCCAAGAATTACAATTTGCTGTTGGTCTAATTAACGCTTTAACAGTTGACTCAAAATATAGCAACTGCTTATTAGTACTCCTGTTGCAACATTGGCACTTGCACTTCCCACTACCAGATTCCTGCTGAGGATCATCACTGGTATAATAAAAGCCACAGACCAGAGTATCTGCCCCTCTCCTCTGATGCTGAACTCTCACCCTTCACACACGCTGTCTTAAGACAATTCATCAGTGTTGCCGTGTCCTCAGCAGGAGGAGGATGGTATGTCATTCACAGGGTGTGTCTAGCTCCCCAGTCTTGATTTTGCTTATAGTTTTCATGAGTTCCCAGTCTGTATTCTTAGAAAGAGTGGGGTGAAAGAGCCACAAATAATCATACAGAGCTAGGCAAAACTGAAGGTGAAGATTTTAGGTAATTATATAATAAAACAAGCTCCAAACTTGAGGGTACCCAACAGAGCACTGCATGATTTTGTACATACAGTTGAGATGTACCCAAGAGCAAGTTACAGGCGCAGCAAAATTTTCCAGGATTTTTGCAGATAGAGCCAAAATCAAAGTAAAACATCTTCAATACTGGAAAGATCCACACAAGACCTGAGAAATCCCAAGGCTTGCTATGGTTTTTTGTTGTTATAAAGGCTGATGCCTTCAAGATAAAGTAGAGCTTGGGAGGAACACTTCTGATTGTTAAGGGTTGTAGCAAGATGTCCAGATCTTTGGAGGAAAACTGGGTTTTAGTTTACACGCACAAACAAGGAGACCACCATCTGGTTTGGTTTTGCATGTGCATTAATACATACCCCTGATAGATTCCACATGAATGTTGTTTTATCTTAATATTTATTTCTTTAATCTGGAATAATGAGTGGGCAGAGAAATGGGAAAGTGCAAGCGAGATGGCTGGGGGGCTGGGGGGGAATACTATATGAATGCTGTTGAATGGGATTAAGAAAAAAACAAACCAGGTAACACCTATGGTGTTTATCTACATGCCCAGTATTTGTTCTTTCAAGGATTTTAGTTGCTTACAACTTTGCAAGAGGTTAGGCATCACGGATGAACATTTTAAATGTCCCAAATGTCAGCCAAACAGGAACTTTTCTGGAGAAGACTAAGGATGTTACCTCCTTTGCCCTTGTTTAAAAGCCCTGTAAGGCCCCTTCCTGGGGAAGTCCTGTGTGTCCCACTTGAGCAAGGCCTCCCTCTTACAGGGATGGAGTGGGTGGACATACAGCACCGCACCTTCTCCGGGATCCTGACTAGCATCTTCTGGAGCATCGGGAACATGCTGCTGGCCATGGTAGCATACTTGGTGCGGGAATGGCACTGGCTATTAGTAGCTGTAACAGGACCTTGTCTTCTGAGCATTGTCTGCCTGTGGTGAGTGCAGTGACCTGCAGCTGGACAGCTGGTGGGGATGGGAGTGGTCTGTGATTTGCCTCTTCTGCTCTGTGAGGATGGCAAACTTGGTAACACTGATCCTAGGATTGGCTTCGGCAACAAAAAGAGGAACAGGACTTGTCTGTGTCCTGCACGCAGATTGCCCAGCTGTTGAAAACTGGGGTCACCTGGGTTTCATCTCTCCTCACCTTCAACAAGGCCAGGAGCTGAGGCTTTGGGGACAAGGAGGATTTAGGACTGGGGTTGAGTCCAGGCATTTAGGGGACAGGTTGCAGCACAAAGGAACAGGACTTGATGCTGCAAGCACTGTCAGATATGGCTCAGAGCAAGAAAAGAGATCTCAATAAAGGGAGGCAGGACCAGGCCAGATCCCTGGCTTTTATCCCTGGTAGACTCAAGATAAATAATTTATCCATCCTCTGTCCCCACCTGATTGGTACATATGGTACCAGTTTTTCCATGAGTCAATGACATCTGCTGGCTTGGTCAGATGCATTTATCTCTGCACTTCTCATGGCCTTTCTCAGCTGTGTAACCATTCTGATGGGTCAAATGCATCCGCTTTCTGTGGGTTGTTTCCCTCCTGTAGCCTCATTTAAGAAATACTTGACATCTCTTAAGCCATAAAATTGGAGATCCTTCATATAATCAAAGAAACTCATTTTCCTCCCTTTTTTTTTTTTTTTTTTAATGTAGTAACAGACTAGAACACATGGTTGATTCACTGATACTGTGACTGTAATGTGAAGTGAATTGGATCAACTTACCTGATAATCCAAAACAGTCCTTTGACTAAACAGCTCCATTTCCTGGCTGGACAAAAGTCCCACGTTGAAATAAGCAAGCAGGTATTCCCACAACCGCCCCACTATAAACATTCAGAAATGGGGGTCTGGATCTCCTTTGTTAGTTGTTTTGTTCCTCTTGGACATCAGTGTGGTGCTGGACCACAGAAATCACAGACATTTCTCTCAGGGCAATGGAGAGCTCTGATTGTTAGACACATGGGCCCCCAAATTATATGCATGTTCACTGAGCAGAAAGAGTGATATCCAAATGCTAAAGTACCTTTCAGCAGCTATCAAAGAGGCTTTCAGAGGCTATGGTTTGCTTGTTTAATGTGTCTGTCCATCAGCATGAAGCAGTAGATTAAATAGCTGCACAGAACTAGGAGAAAAATCTCAAATTTTAACACAAAAAATCAGATATAAATTGATACTGTTAATCAATGACTAAAAAAAGATGCATTGTTTTGCTGGTGATGAGGGTTTTCTGGAGAAGAGTAACATCTAATATTTCACTGGCAAGTCAAACAACTAATATATGTGTTTTACTAACTTTTTTAGTTTGTCTTGCTCGTTCTCTAGGACAGCTGGGCATAAAAAAATTGAGTTCAGAGAGATATTTGGACCCACCCTGTCCATGATAGCTGATTTTTTTTTTTTTCTCTTATGTTAATGTCTTTTATGGGTATTAGTTCTCCAACAGCTCTCCAATATACTGCAGTCTGATCAAACTTCAAGTACCCAAGAGCTCAGTGATCGTTGGGTAATTAATGAATAATGAAGTATTGAATCAAAATCTAATTTAGCACACTGTGTAGATATTGTCAACACCATGTCAGAACTTGGTCGAGACATTAGATAACCAAAAGATGTAATATTATACTCTGGAGATGGTGGCAATGACTGCAAAATGCCATCTTTCATTCTTAATATTTCCCAAAGTGCATTGGGTTATAAGCTTATGGAATGAATGAGTTGAAGACCAGTTCTGCAAATGTTTTTGCTCTATGCATATTTTTCACCTACTGCTTGAATAGTGACAGCAGCTGTTCATTAGGTTTTTTTTGTAACCTTTTTGTAAGCTTATGGAGTTTTTGACAACTGTGTGACCTCAGTAGACCTCATGCCCACATACTTCTTCAAGGTCATAGGTCTTCCCACTGATTGCACAGGATGCTCAGCTGAAAGACTCCAGGAGAAGAGCAGATTCTGTTTTCTACTTCTCTCAAGGGAGAGATTTGTGTAGCAGGAGGTATGTGTTGGCTCCTCTAGCTGGATGTAGCCTCTGTGCAGTATTTCCAATGTCTTCTGGACCCTGACTGCTATGAGGACCTGCAAAACATCATGTACCCTCTAGGCCAGATGGACTGCACTGTGGCCTGGAAAGCTCTGGGCTGAAGAGGGGCATGTAGCCATGAATTGCAACCAGATGCAAGATCAGAGAGAAGTCCAAGGAGAGGGAGTTACAGATGCTAGTTTATAACAAGTGATGGATCTTTTTCTGGAACAGACTCCCAGGACTTCCACCCTACACAGGTCTGCTAAGCACACCTCTCAGAGCAGAACTCTTGGCTAATTAGCTCCACAGCAGTACGGCAGCTCTTGTCACTCAATGACTATCATGGATACTTCACTAGGGGCCGCAGTCACAGTGATTTAGACCCCAGCCAATGGCCTTCTGCAGAAGGATTTGATTATTTTGAAAAACAATTAATTTTAACAATTAACAAACTATAGAGTTTGCTAAATCCTTTCTAGAAAGTAATTTTTTATATCCTACAATTTCAAAGTTTAAAGGGTTCAAAGAAGCATGAATCTCTAAACATAAACTCTCTGGAGCTAATTTTAATTGATAAGAGTTTGAAATCTCAACCACCTCAGAATATTCAAACTTTGATCAAAAATCACATGATAAACATTTTTGGCTAGACATTTGGCTTCAATTAGCAGACTGTACTCCTTTAAGGGTAGAACAGTGGGTACCTGTAACGAGGGTGTCCCATTACTCTTACTCTCATGCACCACAGTTGCTATTTTTAGCTGAGGTTGAAGCCTTATAAAGACCCCCCTCTCTTTGGTCAGGGCCACATGTGTGGGGTGGAAAACATGGAGTTCCAACAGGAATATTGTCTTCTCTTCTTGCACCAGGTGGGTCCCAGAGTCTGCCCGGTGGCTCATAGCCAATGGCAAAGTGAAACAAGCTCACAAGCATCTGCTTCGATGTGCAAGAATGAATGGAAGAAAAGACTTCTCTGTCTCATCAGAGGTGAGAAACTGAAGAGCCAAACACATGTTCTTCCTCTCCCATTTTCTCTCTCTGTATTTTACTTCTATTTGATACCTGAAGCAATGCGCAGCCTGCAGTGTGACCTGTGGGGCACTGTGGTCCACAGGGTGCCATGCTCTGTTTTACTCTAGAAAGCAGCTACATCCATTCCTAAAGATTTAGCGGCAGCTCAACTCCCATAAGGCTAGAAATCTCCTTCATTAGGTGTAGCATCTTTCCATTCATTATTACCATGAAAAGAAGCCTTGATGCACCAGACACTGGACTAAATATGCAGCAAAGAGAGGAGCACACCTGAAAAATAAGGCAGAGGCATCGCTCCCATGACAGAGAAGAGAGCGTGTGGGTGCACGAGCAATTTGTGCAGCTTCGTGTTTACTGCCTTGGTTGCCATAGTGTTTGCCAAGTGTCAGTGCAGTGCTGGCAGAAGGCAGACACACATTAGTAGCATGTAGTTAGCATATTTTCTCTCTTATTACTCTTGAGAGTAATGCATGTAGAGTTATCCAGAAATGTAAGGGCCAGTCCACCTCAGGCTGCATTTAGTGTACATGTGTAACTGGAAGATTGTCAGCCATAGCATGCATTTTCCCCTGGCTAAAGCTCTGCTCTTGAGACAATAATGGCTCTGACAGCAATTTGAAAGGAACGTGTTTAAAGGAACAGTTCTGAGTGAACTCGCTGATGTTGTCGCCATCGCTGATGTAGTGGCAAACAGGAGGGGTGCTGAAGGACTGGAGGAAAGTCAATGTCACTCCAGTCTTCAAAAAGGGCAAGAAAGAGGTTCCAGAAAACTATAGACCAGTCAGCCTTGCCTACACACCTGGAAAAACAATGGAGCAGCTCATTCTGGAGGTCATCTCTAGACACATGGAAGAGAAGAAGGTTATCAGAAGTAGTCAGCATGGATTTACCAAGGGGAAGTCATGCTTGACTAATCTGATAACCTTCTATGATGTTGTGACTGAATGGATAGATGCAGGGAGACCAGTGGATGTAGTCTGTCTTGACCTTAGCAAGGCTTTTGACACTGTCTCCCATAACTTCCTTGTGAAGAAGCTCAGGAAGTGTAGGATAGAAGAGCAGATAGTAAGGTGGATTAAGAACTGGTTGGACAATAGAGTCCAAAGAGCGGTGGCCAGTGGTGCCAAGTCCAGCTGGAGAGCTGTAACTAGTGGAGTTCCTCAGGGATCAGTGCTGGGTCCAGTCCTGTTCAACATCTTTATCAATGACGTTGATGATGGGACAGAGTGTCTTCTCAGCAAGTTTGCTGATGACACAAAACTGGGAGGATTGGCAGATACACCTGAAGGCTGTGCAGCCATCCAGCAAGACTTGGACAGACTGGAGAATTGGGCAGAGCAGAACCTAATGAGGTTTAACAAGCATAAGTGCAGAGTCCTGCATCTGGGAAGGAATAATAAATTTCACCAGTCCAGGTTGGGAGGTGATCTGGTGGAGAGCAACCCCTTGGAGAAGGACCTGGGGGTGCTGGTGGACAAGAAGTTATCCATGGGACAGCAATTTGCCCTTGTGGCCAGGAAGGCAAATGGTATTCTGGGGTGCATTAGGAGCAGTGTGTCCAGTAGAGTGAGGGAGGTTCTGCTCCCCCTCTACTCTGCCCTAGTGAGACCTCACCTGGAATTTTGCATTCAGTTCTGGGCTCCCCAGCTCAAGAGAGACAAGGACCTACTCAAGAGAGTCCAATAGAGGGCTACTGGATGATTAAGGGACTGGAACATGTCTTATGAGGAAAGGCTGAGAGACCTGGGGCTCTTTAGTCTGGAGAAGAGAAGACTGAGAGGGGATTTAATAAATGTTTATAAATATCTGAGGGCTGAGTGTCAAGAGGAAAGGGACAGCCTCTCTCACTTGTGCCCTGTGATAGAACAAGGGGAAACAGATGTAAGCTGCAGTACAGGAGGTTCTACCTTAACATGAGGAGGAACTTCTTTACTGTGAGGGTCACAGAGCACTGGAACAGGCTCCTCACAGAGGTTGGGGAGTCTCCTTCTCTGGAGATTTCCAAAACCTGCCTGGATGCGATCCTTCGTGACCTGTGCTAGATTATATGGCCCTGCTCTGGCAGGGGGGTTGGACTCGAAGATCTCCAGGGTCCTTTCCAACTCCTGACATCCTGTGATCCTGTGAACGTGGCAAGGGTGAGGTGTCGGGCAAAGTAAGCATGCACCCACTGATTTGGATCCATTTTTGTTTGACCCCAGAGGTGTAAAGGATGGAGTGAAGATGTTTAGCTAGGTAACTGAAAAAATAAAGGTGAAGGAGAACACTGAAAAATAGCCACCTATCCTCAACTCCAAAGTTGAAGGTATGAGGCTGATCTGTACATCTTCATCTTGTCCTGATTTCTATCTTTTTTGCATTCAGACTCACAAATGTCAAGACCTTGGTCCATGATACTTTTTCAAGGACACCCTGTTGGCTCCAGGGGGTGGTGATAAGCTCAAGTGATGTCTCAGTTCTAGGCAGGACTCAAGGGCCAGGCAGAGGCTGGTCTCTCCCTTTGGAGAAACACCAGACCATAGTCAGTGCTCACAACAACCCTACACAGTCAGGCTTGGATGGTTACTCTCTGTCACCTCTGACTAATTTGGCCTTGATTTGTCTTGATCTTTTCAAGAGCAACAAAGCTCAGCTATGAAATCCAGTGGATACAGAAGCTTGCAGCTCATTAAACATTGACCTCTTCTTTAGTGTCTATTGGGGTTTTTTCTTGCCAAAAGAGGAAGATGGGAAACCATTTGCACTAGCACATGAGCCTTGTGCTTTGCTGTCGTGGACCAGCTGCATCTCTATGGAAACCCTGTGCTCCTGTATCCACACCACTTTCTTATCCTGGACAGCATGCCATTTTTAAAAGCAGTTTCTTAATATCTGTGGCAGAGATTATTAGCCCTTTTGATTTACCACAGAAAAGTGGTGTTTAATCACGTGAGGAATGTTGAGTTCTCAATGCCTGATGTTTTTATATATTCTGTACTTATATAAACACATGTATAAAGAATCACACTTTCTATAAATGCACTCATGAGACTAAAGCAAGCGGCTCACTGTTAGCTCCTGACAGAGACCTGACACAACAGCAGGCAACCACATGGGGAAGAGGCTGGAAATGGCCAGTGCTGACTTTGCTAACACCATGACCTGCTAATTTTTCTGCAACCTTTTCTCCTGCATGGGGTATGTAGGTAAGAGGGTAGAAGGGACCATGGGAAGAAAAAGAGGTCTAAAATGGTAGGCAATCTATAAAGTTTGTAGGAAGACATGCCTCTGGTAAGGTATGCCCAGATATGTTCTGCAATGGGAATGTATGGAAAATGCAAGGTGGAGCTGAAGCAGAAGGCACAGGCTCCAGCCTGTCAAGGGTTTCCTGTCTGGATCATAAATGTACAGCAGCTGAGCTATTTCCTTCTTTCCATCTCTCACAGGCCCTCAGAAGGATGGCAACAGACAAAAGGCCAGGAGACAGTTACTCCTACATCAGCTTGTTCAGGACACCAGTCCTGCGGAAGATCTCTGTGTGTTCTGGGGCTGTGTGGTAAGCACTGGCACTTTGCACAGGGGGATTTGTCCCCAGATGGATGTTCCTAATCCCTATTTCTACACACGCCTTGCAGGTTTGGTGTTGCCTTCTCTTACTACGGCATGAGCATGAATCTAACTGGCTTTGGGCTCAACATGTATTTCTCCCAGTTTGTTTTTGGCATCATTGAGATTCCAGCCAAAATGATCACGTATGTACTGGTGAATCGAGTTGGACGCCGACAGAGTCAGGCGTGGGCACTCATCCTGACCGGACTATGCATAGGAGCCAACATCATCATTCCCAAGTGTGAGATGCTCTTCTGCTCTGTGCAGTACTTGCTAAAGGGGAGGTTTCCATTCTATGCAGTGCAACAGAAGGAGAACCACAGGGCTTGCATACAGGCACTTCTGTATGGAGTTCTCCTCCTAGAATAGCAGCTGCGGGACAGGGTTGCTAAAGTGGGCTAGTCCTAGTATCTAGCAGCAACAGATGGTCTCCAGTCACTGTGAAATGGCTAGTAATGGTCCAGTGATAGCAAGGCAAAGTGTCTTTCTTTATTATAGACACTGTCCAATTGGAAATGTTGGGACCTATCCTTTCAGCAGTTCAGCTCCCACTCAGGCTAATAGTTACTAAAATTACTGATCCGGACTTCGGAGGCAGTAGCTCCAGGGCTATGAAGCTCCCTGTTTTGTCTGTAGGAGCACAGAACCTTCTTCCTTTTTGTACCTGAGGCCACAAGAAGCTTCTTCCTAGAGGCTGCTCTTTGATCTTTGTCATAAATGTCTTTTCTTTCCTCCTAGCCTTCACCTCCTTGCGCTCTGTAGTAGCCATTATGGGCAAAGGTTTCTCAGAAGCTGCCTTCACTACCATCTTCTTGTACACCTCTGAGCTCTACCCCACCGTACTGAGGTAAGAGATGACACTCACCTGCGTGCACAAACAGAGCCTCAGTGGGATGTCATCCTCAGGTCTTCAACATCAGCACAGCAGGAATTGGTGTTGGCTAGACCGTGTCGCGTTAAGGATGTGAGTGTGATGTCTGCCTGCCAGAGCTTAAGGGCTTCACTGAGCAGTTTTGCGAAGTCAGATGGTACATCTGAGAAATCTGTCCCAGAACCCTGGCTAAGGGGCTTGCACTGAGACAGCAGTTAACTGTTTTAGAGCCCAGTTAAGGACTTCATGCTGAGACAGTTTAGAAGTTAAAACAAATAGGTTTGATTTATTAAAGTGACAGATAGGTTTGGAATTGCTGTTGATAAATGCACTAATTGCAAAAAGGATAATTGAGCTTGAGTTGGTAACTCCTGGGTGATGTCTGACGCAGTCAGAGGCACAGGCCTCAGTTATAGCACTAATAGATAACAGAAATAAAAAGTAAACCATATATTGAAGGTGTAGTTCTTACCAAGTTGTCCCTGTCTGGGGTGGAGGAAGAGGAACACTGTCGACTGTCTCTTGTGAGACCTTTCAGTATTCCACCCCCTCTGCCCTAAGAGATGTATTCCCTTTGTGATTTTATATACTAATTCTGTCTGCCACTGCCTTCTAGGTGATGTGTAGCATCAGATTTGAGTGGAGAGTTGAGTAACATAGTCATGTATGTTTAGCATGTACTCCATTAGGCTTATTACCTTACTTAGGGATGTAAACTTTAATATTAAATTTCACCATTAATTAGGCAAAGGTCTCCACTCAGACACCCTGACCTTCAAGGTTTATGTAAGAGATGTTTGCTCCTCTTGGTTTAGCTGAAACAGGACCACCTTATCTTCACAAGACTCCCTCCTTCAGCTGTTTGGCTGCCAGCTTAGTGGATGTCCAGCCCCAGAGATAGCACAAGAATCTCACGGTCACAAGCATCTGAACCTTTCTCCCGACACACACTAAATTAGCCGTATTCCTGTCTCACAGCAAACTAGGCTGTTATCCCACAGCCTACAGGACTGATGTCTTGCCTGTAGAAGTAGCAGGTTCTAGGGATTACGTATATTGACAAAAAGGGTCAGAAAGCTCCCCTTTTTTTACGTGGGTTATGTGTCGTTATGTTGATGTGTATGGTATGAAGTATATTGAAAGGTGAGCAGTATTCTGTGCGAGAAGATTTTTGAGCTCATAAGGCATCCATGCTTAATAAAGTCTTAGTCCCTTGAAACAATCCGCCATTAATTAATAAAAGACACCCAAGGTAATCATTTGAAATATCAGGTTTTATAATGGACACATACTAATTTATTTGACACCCTTCTGGACATCAGATGATATCAAAGCAGGGATTAATTAGCCTTTCAGGAGGAAAGAGAGAGGTTATTTGAATTATCAGGGTAACGGTGATATAAAAACAGATTTGGCATCAGCATAGTTTCAAATATAGCTGTGACCGGTGGAGGGAATCACTTCACTGGTTTCTTTGTGAAAGTCTGGTAAAAGCTTCATGGATAACAGCAGGCCTTGTGGCCTGCTTCACCTCTGTCCCTCCCTTCCCAGAGTACCCTTCTCTGCCACACAGTGCTTTGACTTTCACTGGTTTGTTGCATGTGGGGAATTACACATATTTAATTTGGAGTGGGGACACTACTTGTCTACTCAGACAGGTTGGTATTTTCACATGCTCAAAGACATTGGCAAATAAAGACAAAAATGTTGGTTCCTTCTGCAGAAGTTACTGCGCCTATGCACAAGTAGGACCTGGGTTTCCTGCTGTCAGTATGAAATGCCACCCATCCCCTGAAAATTTGTAAGTGGAATAGGTCCCGTTTTTGGCCTTCTCTCAAAGCTCTTCCGGGCTTATTGCTACAGCAGAACCAAAGGTGCTTACAGGTGTCTCTAGAGCATGCCACCTGCCTACAAATACCCAGGAAAAGGTCTGCTCTCAGCAGATCAGAGGACATATTAGGGGACGGGTAGAAAATGCACTCATGAGTTTTAGAAATTTAAAGCGGAAACAACTTTAGAGCAGATATTTTTAGTGTAGAACTACAACTTCTTTCTCATAATGGACATAAATTTATTTCTCACAGAAGCTACAGTTGCTCTCCGGGAAATATTTTCATTGTAGGAAGATATGAAGAAAGGAAAAAAACACAATCTAGAAAAGAAAATGTCAGAGGAAAAATCTGGGGTAGAAAAAGCCCTCAGCATTTATAGAAAAATGAGGGGAAGGGCAGAGGGTTTGCACTTTTTCCCTAGAGCTGCTATGAAAGAAATACCCATCTCTTTGTTGTGGTGGTCTGCACCACCATGGTTCCCCACCTTTCCAGGCAGAATGGGATGGGCTACACCTCCTTCGTGGCACGCCTCGGCGGGGCTTTGGCCCCACTTGTGTTTCTGCTGGATGAAGTGTGGGGGTCTCTGCCTGAAGTGACATACTGTGGTGTAGCAGTGTGCTGCGGTTTGGTGGCCTTCCTGCTCCCAGAGACACTCAACATGCGCCTGCCTGAGGGCATCGAGGACATCGAGAAGGCACAGTGAGTCAGCTCCATCCTGCCCTGCACATGGAGTCTGCTGAGGGAAGCATGGGGCATGTCCCTCTCTGCCACCTGTAGTTCCCCATCTGCAGGTGGCAGGGGATGAGGGGACAGCCTGGTAGGGATCTGGGCTGTCAGGCTTCCTGCCCTTCTGTCCATCAGCCCAAACATGCCTTCTTTTCCTCCAGAGTGAAAAAGCCGCCACAAGTCAGTGCTGCCAACAGCGTGCCACTACAGTCTCTGCTGAAGTGAGAGACTCCATGGGACAGCTGCTATGCAGGACCGCAAAACTGAGCTGTGCTCTTGACCTGTCAGCAGAAGAGTTTTTACTGCCCATCAAGTCTCTCTCTACGGGGAAGTGGGGCTGAGAACACTGGAGGAAGGAGGTGGATCACAAGACCATCTGGAGGGAGCTAGCCTCCTCTGTAGTGTGGCCAGGAGCAAGAATGAAAAGGTCGAACACAGTGTGAAAATAAAGGCACCCTGTGTTAAGCTCTTTCAGTCTCTGGCCTTCTTGAACTCTCAGCACCTCTCAGAGGTGGAAGGCTAGAGCTCTCCAGAAATGACAATCCATCACACACCACAAGAAATGTAATGCAGCATTAAAAAATACTGAGTGGGAATTGTACAAAACCAAATAATCTCAAATAAATCTAACTGGATGGTGGTTAACCCATAAAGTGTAGCTACAAATAATTTATTGAATGTGGAAACGGTCTGGACATTTTTCACACTGGGGATCAAAACCAGCAAAAAGCACATGCAGGAATCTCACCGAGAACGGGACAACTGCAAGCATCTGTCCCCCATGCACAAAGAAGAAAAAAAAGCTTTTGCGGATTATTTATATCTGTAATGTATATGCAATATATATCCTTTAGGCTAAAAAAACCCTCAACCAACATCCCACCTCACTACAGGAACCTTTGCACGGAATAGTGAATAATCCAATACTGGACTTCCTTCTGCTTAGTGGTCCAACACACTAATCTTAAATTTACAAATGCCCTTGCCTCTCGCACTTCCCTCTGCAGAGATGATCCACCGCATTACCTACACCTTTGGAACCCTGGCAAACAGCAGTTTCCTAAACTGGAAAGACAGAATGGCCTCAGTACCTGAGACCCAGGCGCGCTGAGATTCCCTGGGCTGCGAGGCGATTTAAGGTAAGCCCCGCACAGCCCTGCGAGGAAAGCGCAAGCTGAGCGACAGCGGGTGGAGCGACCCATCCAACCCCGGGTCAGAGCGCCTCCTGGTAGGAATGAGCTGCCTGGCAAAATTTTATACGCCACCTTTTCGCTTTAAGGCACCAAAAGGAAAGCAAACACCTCTGAACTGCCCTAAGGCTGAGACCATTTTGTGTATTATTTGTCTGTAAGATGGGGTCGAATAACCTGCCCAACCCCCGGGGAAGCGGCATCTCCCGGTGCGCTGCCTTGGGCTCGTCCCTGCCGGCCCTGCGAGGCTGTGGTACCCACAAGACAACCAACACCTGCCTGTGCCCGCGGTCTGTAGCGTCCCTGGAGCGGGGACCTGTGTGCACGGGCACCGGCAGCCAAGGGGCTGCTACCGGGCCGCGCGTACGGAGCTGCGCGCTCGCCGAGGGGCACGACCGCCGGGGCGGCAGCGAGGGAAGCAGGGTGAGCGGCGGCGGCGCTGCCTGTGCGGGCCCCCGCGGCCAGCCGCGCACGCACGACGGTGACCGGGTGTCCGCTGGCCACCGGGGAGCTGCGGGCCGGGGGCAGCACGGCCCAGTGGCGTCACTTCCTTTCCGGCGCTGAGACGGTGGCGGCAGCTGGGGGGGCGGGGTGAGGGCGGTTCTGTTTCCGGGTCAACCTCCTCCCGGCCTCGGGCAGGCGCGGGGGAGCGGGTGGCGTGCGGGGGCGGTGTCCCCGGCCATGCGGAGCCGGGCCAGGCGGCGGTGGCGGCCGCGCAGGGCCCTGCGTGGGCTGCGGCGGGGCCCTATGGGCCTGGGGCGCTCCTCGGGCCGCAAGGGGAAGGGCGGGGGGCGGCCCC
>JAAGNO010004375.1:0-12441 GCA_033439905.1 Ceryle rudis | reverse complement strand
TCCTTCCAGGCTTTCACTCTTCCTTCCAGGGTCCGGGATTCCCGAGGGCGTGGCTCGTAGGGCAGGAGAAGGCCGGCCTTGGCGGGGGCTGTCTGCACGCCGAGGAAACGGCAGCGCCTGGCTCGGTGGCAGCGGGCACCTCCCGGCTGGGGGCTTGCTGCCAGGGAGGCAGGTGCTGCGGAAAAGAAAGAGATTCTTTTGTAGAAAATTGCTTTACAGATTGCTTTGGGCAATTGCCCAGATTGCTTCCAAAGACGTGAGCGAGGAACAGGTTTTGAGCCGAGGAGAGGCTGGTGTGAGGCAAGAAAGGAGAGAGGTGCAGTCTGTATTCACCGATTCCCAAACGGCGAGGCTGTGTTTGTCCCTGTCGTCACACCACTGGCATTTCTGGGGTTAAGTCACAGACCCTGATGTGTAGGGCACCTCAAAAAACTGCCAAGCACTTTTCTTGGTGTCTTCCATGCATAAGAGAGTAAGGGGAACTGTGGAGTGCACTCACTGACGCTCCCTGCTCCATCCTTTCTAGTGGCAGCAGAAAGCTTCAGCTGGAAGGCTCAGCTTTGCAGAGGGCTGGCAGGATTTCTGTTTTCACTGCCTTTTTATCACAATGGAAGGGCTTTGTTCCTCTGTCTGGAAGACACAGGATTCAGTTAGCATAGCTTTGCAAGCTACCCTGTAAGAGGGGTCCACTGACGTGGAGGAGTTCAATAAGACTGTGGTTTCCTGTGTTTATCACAAGGTAAGAGCACCGGCAGGGCCCGCTAGTGCTGAGACACAGTGACTGCCTAAAATGACCATGTTAATCCTCTATTTCTGAGCTGCTAGATCATCTCAGTGTCACTGCCAACATGAGGGTACTCCCGTGGCCTCAGCCATGGCTCCATGAACCCAGAGGGGATGGCAGGAGAGACTTGCTGCTTCAAATTACCCAGCCTGGCTCTGTGGTCTGAAGCACAAGACCAAGATGGTCTATTCAGAACGTTGATTTTTCTTCCACCCACGTCCATTAATGCTGATTTGCACTGACATAAAGAAAAACCACATTGGTTTCTTTGACTGCAGGCAGGAATCCCTAGCTGACCACTCTGATTCCAGTCACCACCTTCAGTGAAATTTAGGCATAAAATAATGAGTCCTAGAACATAAACAGGATTCGAAATCTTCTTTTCCTTTTCAAACATCCTGTGTTTTTACCGGCGACAGTTCTGGCAAGGGAAATATCTTACCTTGGATGTGATGGGATTCAGTCATTCCGAAGCAGGTGCCACTTAAAAGCCAAGACCTGAGTGCCTGTGAGCTTTGTGGCTGACGGATCCTGGGTTCTGGTCTGTACTAGCGGGTTGTGGTTGTGCAGAAAACAGGCAAAGTTACTAATTTCATACTTGGACATGAAGCTCTGTACTTGCGCACGCCTGTGTGCGTGTACACCCAGATACGGGTGTGAAACCCCGGGGAGTTTTACTTACACAGATGAAGCAAGCTACAGACTTGGACCCAACGACAGGACCGCAAAGTAGCTGAGGTGGGATGAGACCTCTGGAGGTCATCTAGCCTGATCCCCTGCTAAGAGTTATCCTCAAAGTTATCCCGGGTTGCTCGGGGCTGCGTCCGGTCAATTCTGAAAATCTCCAGCGATGGAGATTTCACAGCGTTCTGCAACTTCCCTTGCTGCTGATTTGTCTACAGAAGCCTTTCTTGCCCATCTTCACATCTCTCACTTGTTTCAACTGCAGGTGAGCTTTGGCTTTCCTAAATCCATCCCTGCATGCCTGGCTCCCGCTCCCATAATGTTTCCTGAGAGCCTGCCCCTTTCCTCTTCCCACACACTCTCTTTTTACATCTAAGTTCAGGCAGGAGCAGCCTGCTCAGCCAAGCTGGCCTCTTTCCACACCTGCTCTTTTTTGTGTACTACAGGAAGCCCTTCCTTACGTGCTTGTGCCTTGTCTGTGGAAATCAGTTGGGTCTCCTGGGCTCCATTCCCCTTCCAGACAGCTTCCTGCAGGATCCTGCTGCCAGTTCCCTGAACAAGTCATCTGCTCTCCTGAAGCACATGGTGTCTGCTCTGCTGCTTGCCTTCCTTACTGCTCTCAGGCTCCTAAACCCCACTGTCTCTGGTCACTGCTGCCAAAGCTGCCACTGACCTTCTCATCTTCAACCAGTTCTGACTGTAGTTTAGTGACCAGGCTGTCACTTCCTAGGCTGCAGCAAGGGGAGCACTTGTAGCAGTGGGACTGCAGTGGAGGTGTCACTAAGGACGTGCCCTATTGATGGAGGCGGGGAAAGCTGTGGGTTCAGAGCTGATTCTGTTTGAACTCTCCAGCTCTGGCCGGTCTCTGATAAAACCATACCCTTCTCAAGACAGACAAATAGACTAAAACTTTAAAACAGCTCATGGAGTTTATAGGTACGGGGACTTTTCCAGGACATACACCCTGGCTGCAGGTAAAAGTGCACCTAAATGTCTGGCTGTGGTAGATGCCAAGACAGTTGGAGTCTGTGTTTAAATGACTGCCTGTTCCCTTGACTATCAGATTTTACTCTCTTAGGAAAAAGATCTTGACACCTCTCGGGGCGGCTGACAGATGTTGGTCCTCAGCAGCAGTCACAGAAGGAGGCTGCATTGACAGACACAGAGAACAACACGGAAAGTACTAGAATGGCATGGAGCAGATTGGCAGCAGAGCCTTGCTTTGAACGCAACATGTGGCTTCGCTTATTTCAAGAGAAGCAGAAATAGCAGGAGTCCTGCTAAGGGCAGCAAAACTCGTCAGGAGCTGCAGCTGAAACCTAAACCCGGAGCTGTGCGTGCTTGAGGGAGCGTATGAAAAGGTTCCCACCATGTCCACACCGCTCTGGCAGGGAGAACCACCGGCAGCGCAGGGACCCCCTCCTCCGCTCACGTGGATCACACTAACGCGAGAGTGATCTCTGCTGAGGCAGCAGCATTACACAGATGTGACAGAAGAATAATCGAGACTGAAGGTCTGATGCTGGAAATACTCCAGGACCTCCTAAAACATCCATCATGGGATAGGAAGCTCGATGACTGGACAAGCAATAAAAAAGGTCTTGCTGATGGAGGCTGTCTACAGCAAGGCTCCCTCCGTGCAAACATCTGTGCTTCTGGCAGAGCCAAGTGAAGATGAGGCTGATGCAAGACATCCTGATATCATCTATCCTGGCAAATTGCACGACTTCCCTACACATCAGAGGTCAGTCTGTGCTGTTTGTTTTTGAAATCAAGTTTGCAGCAACAAAGAGTTCCCAAGTTTCACTGAACTTGGAGCTTTGAGCTCCTTTGAAATCAAGACTCCAGTACGTGTTGAAGCCCAAGGAGAAGAACAGAGGAAAATACGCCATCCTTTAGAGGGGAAGCTTCCAGAATTGGTTCATCCCTGGTAAAGTCGAGCAGAGGACTCCTACAGAAGAAGAAAAAAGAAAAAGATGAGAGTTAGGGATGGAGATGACTTAAGTCTCTTATTTCCTTGTAAGGCAAAAATAAAAAGGCACAAGATGGAACTGAAAGATGATACTTTTAAATGAGAAAAAGCCCGTGTTTTTGTACAAAAGATGTGCTCATTTTGTGGAAGTGATGGCTGAGGGCACTGGCAGGAGCTCAGCCGGCAACAGGGGTAATTAACGAAATAAGAACCAGATGTAAATCCAGGCAGTAAAGTCCTGAACTGATACAGACAGCTGGAAATAATATCTGAAAGGAGTAGACTGCCCTTGTTCAAGGAGCTTATATATCAGTTTTCTGAACTATTCCGCTGCTGAATAAATCATTCCAGAAATACGAGCGCACAAGGACCGTGAGGATGATAAATTATCAAGTGTTAATACACTCCAGGGTAGTAACTGCTCTGTGGGCAGGGTTGGAGGCAACACCACTGTTTCCCTTCTCCTCAACCCCCTAGGCCTCCACTCCAATGTCACCTCACGTTTTAGGGGGACGTGTTGTTTGGTGAGAGGAGAACTTCACATTTCTTTCAGAGGCAGGAGTGCAAGACGGCTCTTCTGTCTAAAACAAAAGTATCAGTCAGTGTTCCTGCTGCAAAGCATCTGACCAGGGAAAATCCCACCCTCCCCGAGTCGTGCTCATGCCTCTGTGATATTACGTATCCCTCACACTGGGGTGGCAGCTTTACAGTCTTGGTTTCAAAGACTCTCTGGGTCACGGTTGTGTTCTGCCAGACCAAACTCCTGTGCGGTGGGGATGGCCACTCTCCGAGGAAGGGCACAGGGGTGACAGAGTTGTCGTTAACTCGTCCTGTCCTTTCCAGGGCAAGCGGATCGTCAGTGAGAAACGCAGCGAGAGCTTCCCTGGCCCAGGCCGAGTGCCAGACCTGAGCGAAGAGGAGACGGACCATTTGGTGGCTTTCCGCCGGGGGAGGAGGATGCAGATTGCCATCACCATGGACAACAAGGAGAAAGTAAGTGCCCTGCGAGTGCCTGGTCTGCGGTGTAGCTGTGACACCCACACTTTCTGCTGAGGAGACAGGTCAGGAGCTAGCCCAGCAACAGGGTGTTGGGAGAGACTGTATAATGCTGGTGTGGAGCTTCTCACTGTAAAACTCTGACGTCCATCCCTGTGAAAGGGGAAAGGCTACAGTCCTTTCCCTTCTCTGTGGTCCTGGCTAGAGCTAGCAGGCTCTGAAACGTGCTGGGTCCGTAAGAAGTTTCAGATGCTGTTTTGGGAGAACTGATGAAAGCGCTGCCAGACCTGGGGCATGAATCCCACCTCCTGTCTCTTACCGAC
This sequence comes from Ceryle rudis, assembly GCA_033439905.1. Taxonomy (NCBI): domain Eukaryota; kingdom Metazoa; phylum Chordata; class Aves; order Coraciiformes; family Cerylidae; genus Ceryle; species Ceryle rudis. The sequence goes on along the minus strand of JAAGNO010004375.1, from coordinate 7,682 downwards.
TTCATTCTGGGGCTGTACAGCAGACTGAGTCAGGAGCACTGTCCTCTCGACTCGCTGCACGACTTGAAAGCTAACAGAGCTGGGCAATATCTGTTTCTAGACCCAAGTCCTGCTGTGCCTGGCCATAACCTACTGGGTGAGCTGGCTGAACTTTGTTCATCTTTCAAACATATTTCAAATACTTCTTCTCAAATACCTTCCTCTTTACACACATGGAGGCATGTGATATTTTCCTGTTTGAGAGCTTGCACAGATAAGTAAGAATGCCTGAAGCAAACAGGGTCAGCAAGGACTATGAAGGAAAACAACAGTTGGTGTAGCTGCCAAACACACCCAGGAACACTGGGAGACCTGTGCAGCACCCTCTCTGAGACAGCAGCCAACCATCTGCTAACTGCCCACATTAATCTTCAGCTTCTCCTCCTCCCCAGCATCTGCCTAGGCTCTGAAAGCCGCTGTGAGCCTTTCTCACGGCTACCAAGCAGCTTTGTGAATGCCACGAGTCTCACATATACTGCCTGATTGAGCAGTGACCAGTAACTCTCCATTCCCCAGAGGTTCACGTGGCAGATGTCGCCCGTTTCAGTGTAGGCATCGCCAACACACGTAGACATGATGAGTGACCTGACCATGCCTGGGCTGTAGCTGTCCTTGAGGCTGTCAAGGGTAGTTCTGTGATCTGCAGGGGGAGTGTCTCTGCTTCTTCTCTTGCTGGGCTTGGTTAAAAACTTGTCTCTGAAGTCATCAAGGCTGGGACTGTGCTAGGAGAGAGCAGCAGGGGTGCCTAGAGTTGGGCTTCAGAACCTGAGCCCTCTTGTAAGTGCGTGGACAGCCCTGGAGAAGGCAATGTCTCATATGCTTTCCTTACGGAACAGGAAACTGGAGGCCGAGTGTCCCTGTTTGTGGTTGGTGATGCCGGGCTCCTGTTGGCCGCAGAGCGGTCAGGTTCAGGGTGTATGAGAGCAGGCCTACGGCTGCTCTGGCTTAAAGCCGTGCCTGCCTACACCAACTATGGAAGAGCTGAGGCTTTGAGTCGTAGGCTGGCACAGAGAGTGTGCAGACTTGATGCTGGGGATTCGGCAGGGGTTGGTGTCTTGGGTCTCGCTCCTTCTGGTCTCAGCTCCCACTGGGCCACCGTTGATGTAAGCGCGTTCATTTACACTCATTGCCACCGAAAGCAGTTTCCTCCGAACAGCAGTGCAAGGAGCTCCCATAACTCTGCCAACCCCCTTTCCTCAGTCGTACACAGCCACGGTCTCCTTCACACAGCGTGGGCTGGAAGGTAGCCCTGATAATCCCTGGGAACACAAACAACTCCACGCTGCTCCTCCTCCAGGCTCCACAAGCCCAGGGCCCTCAGCCGCTCCTCACCCCCCTTGTGCTCCAGCCCCTTCCCCAGCTCCCTTGCCCTTCTCTGGCCACGCTCCAGCCCCTCCAGGTCCTGCTGGGCGGGAGGGGCCCAGAACTGCCCCCAGGATTCCAGGGGCGGCCTCCCCAGTGCCCAGCCCAGGAACAACTCATTACCTGGTACCTCCACTCACAGTTTCCGCGCCGCAGGAAGCAGCGCGCAGCTCATCCCCCGTTCGCTTTCACAAAGCACAAATGATTTTATTGACCCATTTCACATCTCCCTTCAGCCATCTCCTCTGCAGGCTTAAGAGGCTGACTCTCTTTAGACACGTCTGGTGAGGAAGTAGTTCTGTATTTTTTGATCACTGTCGTTGCCCTCGTTGTTGCCTTTGTTATTTTTCCTCTATTATTTTAATACAAAAGGACCAGAACTGTACATGGGATTCATGCTGCGCGCTCTTGTGGTTGTACTCAGTGACATAATAATGTTTCCGGATTGTTCTCTATTCTTCTCCTAACAACTTTGCATTTTCTTTGCCTTTTTGGTTTTTTTCTTCCCTAAATAATTGAGCTAACGTTTTCAGAGAACTAGTCACAATAACACTGACATTTCATTCCTGAGTGTTAATCACAGTTCAGGCTTCATTACTCTGTGTGTATTTATAAGAAGGGGCATTTTTCTCCGTGTGAGTTATTTTGCATTACTGATATTGAATTTCACTGGTAATTTTATGATGCAGGCGTTCAATGCCAAGCAGCTCTTCCCTGGCAAATTACATTCTTTGCCCCGGATGATTTAGTATCATCAGCAGACTGTCATCTCTCTGTTCAGCTCCTTTTCCAGACCATTTATGAGCATGTTGAGCAGCACATGTTCCAGTGGCACACGCCTGCTGATCTCCTGACATGGAAAGTGGCATTTTCTTGCCACTTTAATTAGTTGTTAAACCAGAAGAGAAACTCCATTTTAATCCCCAAATCGATCAGCTACTGGGAGAGCTTGATGGGGGTGTCTGTGGTGTCATCGGAGTAGCTGTGTGTTAAGGACCTGAGCTGAGACCCCCCCATTCAAGGATTAGCTTACAGCCTTCTTACACCAGCACAGTCCATCCTTTGGGGCTTTTCACTTCATGCCCCAGCTGGTTCCCTGCTCATTCTGGGTTATTTGCGTCCTCCCTCCCACAGAGGCCTGTGGTGCCTGGCGGGGAGGATCACATCCACCACTGGCCCTTTGGTAACATCCCGTAGACTGGCCACTGTCAAATTTGCCTCCTCCTCTCTGCACTTGTCACATTTATCCTATTAAAACATTTGATGGGCATCCTTGTTATCCCACATTTTTCTCTTTTTTTTTTTTTTTTTCATGCTGAAGATCAAGAAGAAAGGAGAAAAAAAGAACAGTGCCACTCTCGCTGCCCCTGGTGCTCCCAGCTCGCAGCACGCTGCCAGTCCCAGACCACGCCGCAGCTGGCAGCACGCGGCTGTGGCAGAAGCTGCCAAAGAGGAAATGCAAGGGAAAAAAAAAAAAGCTGTTCTCGTGATTTTCTCTTCTGAAACAGTCCTAGAGCCTTATATCACCCTGCCATCTTGAAGCCTTTTACCCAGTGAAAGACTCTTTCTGTTAGCACAGAGGACGGGTAGGGCCACATTATCCCAGCTCTTTGCCTGAGCACATCACTCTACTGATGCAGCTGCTGGCTTGGAGGTGCCACATCTGGGACCTTTCTTCCCACCTCTGCCTGGCTGCCCCTAAATCTGCAACCGGAACTGGGGATGGGGCCTAATATTTAGCAGTGGTTTTCCTAAAGAGCCACTCGGTGCTCCGGCAGCATTCCGGGATCGTTAGTACGTGAGAGCTGCGAGCCGGCAGCCCAGGACCGGTGGAGCACAATGGTTTATTAGCAGGTTACAAATCATCTTTTAAATGGACAGTTGATAAGGCTTCGGGGCTTTTAAATCATCCTTCTATTAACAGAGTTTCCCAGGGTGGTGTATCAGAAATTACTGCAATCAAGAGATGCCAAAGCTGCTTTTGGGGACTTGCACCGATGAGTGTGACTCCCGTGCTTGCAGAGGAGAGGAACCAAATCTGCAGCAGGAGGAACGCCGCTGGGAGGGGAAGATTGGCAGAGAGGGAGGCTGCAAAGTCTTCAGTTCCCTCCAGGCAGCACAATTAGGAGGCAGATTTTTCAAAAGAGTTAGAAAAAAAATATCCTCTCCTGTACTAGTTTCAAAAATCCTGCCCAGTGGGGGATCCGAGCACTGGAAAAACAGCTCCAAGCTCTCACAAAACCCTCCTCCTGCAGAAGAAATGCCAGTTCTGGTGCTGACACGTGGCCGGGGAAGCGGGTACCGAAAGGTGAATTTAACACGTCCGTCGGTACTCAGTTTTAAAATCAGCAGACAGCAAAGTAGCCCAGAGACGTGGAAACCTGTCGGAGGTCTGGAGAACTGTTCGTACAGAACAATGCTTAATGTGGCTGGGTGATGGCACCAGCATTGTCACCACTGCACGCTGACGGTAGCTGGCTATACGTACGTCGGAAGGTCGGGTGAGCCCGGCGTCAGGAAGCATTTGGGATCCCCAGGCCGTATCCCGCGTAGGAGCAGGCTCTGCCCCGGCCCGGGCTGAGAAACAGAAATCCTGGCATCAGTCTTGGGATAAAAAAATGGCATCTTCTCTGACTACTTCAGGTTTCTGTTCCGTCCTCAGATCTCTTCCCCCACAGTGCAGCAACAGTTAAACTATGAGCTGATAATGTCGTTGTCAGATTTCATAATTTTGGGGGCAGAGAAGAGGAAGGAGGAGAAAAACATGTTTTGCTTCCCCATGGTCTGGGTGTGTCATTACAGGCTAACAGCAGCTCTGGGGCGGCACCGAGCGCATGAGAATCAGCTCCCGAGCCAGCGTGAGTGCAAAAGTGACCCCGTTCCGTCGCCTTCGCTGCACGGCTCGGCCCTGCTCGCCTGCTGGAAAAGAACTAGAGTGCTTTGGTCCTCTCTATTTTCCACGGTGCCCTTTGAGAAGCAAAAATAGAAGCAGACTAAGGAAAAAGGCATCCCGGCTTTGAGTGAGGGGTGTGAAGGGGTGGCGAGCCCTGCAGTGTCCCCGCCACGGCGTGATCTGTGGTGTGAGCTGCAGAGCCAGTGCCCAGAACGGGACAGCCCCCGGGGTGCAGGGCCCCAGCGCTGGCCGGCCACGCGGGAGCTGCGTCCTGCCCACGGCTCGTGAGCCCAGCCAGGCGGCCCGGCCGCGTTTCCTGGACGTGGGCTCGGCCCTTGGCAGGGCCAGGGCTGAAGTCGGGCTGTGCTGGGCCGCAGGCAGACAGACCCCCGCGGCTTACGCACGCCCTGGCTCGGTGCTCCGGCTCCGCGGATGCTCTGGCTTTCCGGTTCCTGTCTTTGGGGACACAGTCAGGCATTGTAAAGGGTCCAAACCGAATCATTCTTCGCATGAGCTTGCGTGAGAAATATGCAGGCTCTGATGAAGCAATCAGCACACCCATGCAGCTCCCTGCCTCAGTTTCCCCACCAATTATGGGCGGTCTTTGGCATTTCCGAGGCAATCCTCCCACACAAGGTTTCCCCCAGGGACAGAAGGGCTCCAGCTCTGCTGCAGCCGGTTCCTCCATACCCCTTCTGAACTGGTGAGCTCTTTAACAGCTGCTTTAGGGGCTAAGCATCCATCTGCACCTTGCTCCGCAGCCAGCATCCCCACATAAGCAACATTTTCAGGTTTCTGCTGGTTTAATCTCTTTTAAATGAATCTCTCCATAAATGCAAGGTCTCGGGCTGGGGCTGCAGAGACCCCTTTAGGTCCAGGTTCTTCAGCTGGGGCTGCACCAGCAGCTCACTCTCAGCCTGGAGGGAGCATTTTTTGGTTACATAAGTTGTCACAGCAACCTTTTGAAGTAAACACCCGGTAGCATCTTTCAACATATCCTTGCCCATTCTGCAGCAGGCCAGGATACGCCGAGGGGGCCCTTCTCTGAGCACAGACCCCTCTGCATTTTCCCCAAATCTCTGCTGAGAAATCCTAGGACAACTTTGCTGACACCTTCCTCACCATTTCCTAGGGTCTGTTTACACAAGCTTCCGCCCGTACTGGAGCTCCACCAGCTTCACACCAGTCACACCAGAGAAGCTGTCGTGCGCTGAATGCGATGTCCATGACCACTGGCTCTATGGCCACACTTCCCACCTGCCTCAGGTTGGGCACGCGAGGACAGTCCCCAGAAAGACTGTCCCCAGCTCTCTCCCTGCACCATCCCACTGGGAACAGGCTGCAGCAGTGATGAGCTGTCTCAGGAGGCTGGGCAGGTACTGAGACTGGTATCCTGAGAGTATTGAGACCAGTATCCTGAGAGTACTGAGACTGGTAACCCGAGTGTACTGAGACCAGTATGCCGAGAGTATGGAGACCAGTATCCCGAGGTTCCTGATCCAGCCCCGTAACGCTGGGGGTGGGAAATGCCTGCAGTAAAAGTCCTGTTTGCAGCCTGGCTCAGACCTCAGCGCACTGACGCTTTCTGGAACGGCTGACCCAGCAGCTTGTGCTGCCACTTTCCTCTTTGTGGCTTGGTTTTGCTTGTCGCTGCAAAACGGCAGCATGATAATCTCATGTCCCCCACACTCCCCAGGCCCGTAGCGGCTCAGCAGGGAGGGGGCTTTGGGGATGCCCAGGCTCTGCTGGGCTGCAGCACACGGGGTTGTCTCTGCTCGTGGCAGCGCTGGTGCGAGGCAGCCCCGGAGCTGCCACGGACGGTCAAGGGTGGGAGGCAGCCACCAGAAATGCTGCGGCACTCGGCCGTGCCTCCGACACGCCTGTGGCTGCGTTAGTCCCACACAGGGGCAGGGAATGGCCTCGCCTTCCCTGCCTGTATTCATTAAGACAGAGGGGCTCATTTTCACCTCCTGCCAGGCAGTGACAGCAACACTGTAGAGCAGAGCTCGCCGGGCTGGTGGCAGCACGGCTGAGCTCGGCGGGAGCAGGGATGGACCCCAGCAGGAGGGCACCGTGTTTGGCGGGGACAGAAATTGCTCCCAGCCTTGCCGTGCTGGCCTTTAGCCGCACCTCAGATGGGCTCCCAGCTCTCCTGCGGTTGAATCGTAAGCTGGGCCTTTGGCCCAAATCAGAAAAGGTGTCTGAAACTTGGCCTGCCTTGGAAATGGGACCATACAGGACACCCCTCTGCCTCTAGTGTGAGAGGAGGGAGCACCTGTGGGGACTCATCCCTTTATTTTGCTTTCCTCATACATCCCTCACTTTCTGACTTCTTTTTTTCCCACATTAGTTTGATTCAGGGCCACAGAATTGGTTAATTTTTCTCTTTTGCTAACCTTTTCTGGGCAGTTCTTACATGTCCCGGTGGGCACAGGGTCAGGCACTGACTCCCCTGCCCAGAGTCCTTGCTTAATCCTTGACATAACTCCTGTGTCTGTGCTCTTGCAGGCAGAGAAGAGGAGATCAGACAGTGACAGAGGCCCAGAAAGTGACCACAGCCGGAAGGTGAGTGGGAACCCCTGTCCCTTGGGGAGAACCCTTGTCTTGGAAGAGGAAACCAGTAGGACATGACTCCCCACCAGTATGAGTTGCCTCAGCCCTAAAGGAGGCAGCAGTATGCTCGGATGGGGACCCCGTTGTTCATCCTTCTCCTCATCCAAGGCTTTGCTGAGCAGCTCACACACCAGAAGCAAAGCAGCACTGGAAAGAGGTGACAGGACCTGCCCTTCACACCTTGTCACAGCTGCTCAGGTCCCCAGCACTGCAGCAGGGACGTCACCAGGGGTAATGTGCTCACTCACGTGGCAGCCCGGCCCTGACGGGTTTCTCTCCCCACACCATTTGCTTGTGGGTCAAAAGGCTCAGGCCATGTTAGCTGCAGCTCCTCGCTCCAGCAGAAGCTGAGTGGGATGAGAGTAAATTAAAGCCCAGGCCTTCCCTCTGGCTGTTTAATGCAAACCCTGGAGGACACGCTGGCTCCCCCGAGCCTGCAGATACTCTTAATTAGTGGACCACAAACTTAATAGCCCCACCTCAGTGTGGTTCATTAGGAGGACACGGAGGGGCTCTTAGGCAGTAATTACAGCTGAGCCCCCTGAGCAGAAAACAGGAGCACAGTAACCGTGTGGTCCAGCTAACTGCAGCTACACTGCCTCTGCAGTGAGATCCTGCTCAGCAGCAGATCCTCCTGCTCTGCAGATCCCACAGCCACCCATGGGGGAGCACAAGCACTGGCCTTGCCCTCACTTTGTCCCTTCTTTGCTAAGGGTTGAGGTAATGATGGGGACTGAAGCCTGCTTGCTTAGCGGGGTGCTGCTTAGCTCCAGTA
>JAAGNO010004374.1:12873-37119 GCA_033439905.1 Ceryle rudis | reverse complement strand
TTCTTTTCTTTTCTTTTCTTTTTTTTTTTTTTCATTTTTATTTTTTTTTTCTTTATGTCTTTTTATTGCAAGATCCTTATCAGATCGAGCCCTTTAAGGGGGGGGGCAGATGGTCTTGTGCCTTCTCTTGCTAGCTTAAAAAATGACCGAAGTTAACATTCCTCTTTCTCTGCACCTAGTTCTTCAAATGCTCAGTTTGGCAAGGAGTCCAAATGGTCATGCTGAAAATCAGCATTTCACAAGAGCACTCATATGTAATGTTCAGATTTTTCCCTTTGAGCCAAGCTCTCATCTTGACCCCCATAGCGCATCTACCCGATGAATTATTGTGGTACCTTTTGGGTTTTACTGTTCTGCAGTCAAGGCAATGTGGCCTGGATGGGAAATAAGGAACAACGTAGGAGATGACTGCTATTTCACTTGAGGATGTGCCAATGTCAGCTCCCAAGTGTATCTTTATTAACCTATTGAGCTGCTTTTTTTCCACAGAAGTTGACACTTTATTTCAACAGCAGAGGCCTTTCATCTGTATCTTCCACCTTTTTGTCTAGATTCTCTTTAAATGAATTTTACGTTTAAAATTTGATGAAATGCTCACTTCCCACTGAATCACTCAAAATGTCACATCATGAGCAATCCAGAACAAAACAGAATTTTCAGCTTTAGGATTATGGGCATGCCTTATTTATTGTCATTGAAAAGAAGGACAGTTTTCATGAAAGTTATTAATTTTTTAAAGCTTTGAGTGAATAGTACTTAAAAAAAAAAACAATTAGCCAAGCCCTTTTGTCATTTTATCTGTGTATACTGCAAGGAGTATTTCCGTACACTGCTTATCCTAACACTGGGCGCACAGCTATGGTAAAAGCAAATGCATTTGCAGTGGAGCAAGGTATCTGGGAGCAGCCTACGACTGCTAGGAAGTCGTAGAACTAAGGTTCCTGGACTATACATGGGTGTTGTAAAAGTGTTTGTAGCTTCTCCTTAAGTCTGCCAGCTTTTCCCATTGCTGCTGTGTTACAGGACTTCTGCTGGGGTTGAGTCAGAGCTAGCTGAACATCTTCCACTTCTACTGGCAGTCTGGAGTGGGAAAAATAAACCAAGATAAACATAGTAAACTGCACGGACATGGCTGCCTACTTCTGGATATGTGGCTTCATTGAAATGAATGAGATGCCTTAGACTGGGAGTTGTGTTTTCTTTGTTGCACAGTATTTGCCAGCACGTAAAATGAGGGGTTCTTTGTGAACTGCAGAGTTTCTTCTTAGTCACATTGGGTCATAAGTGGTAAGGGAGAGGGAAGAGATTACCTTTTAGGAAAATAACCTGTGCCAGCATTTTCCTGATTTGATTTGTGATTTCTGTTGCTTTGGACAGTTTTATTTCACAAAGAATAAGCTACTGCTGACATGCAATATTCAGCTATGTCTGACCTCTTTTGAACTTACTAATTCTGAAGCTTTCTATTCTGCACTTCAGTTGTGCTTTGATTATGATGCCTTGAAAGGACTGTTCTTTGATGGAATCTTGCATGAGACATCTCTCTTGAAGCAAGTTAAAACCTGTGCTTTAAAACATAGTGTTTGCATCTTAATCAATACTGAGACACAGTGAATTAATCTGTGTATAGCCCTGAGGGGATCTTCTTAATATGGGATTACTTTCTGCACCTGAAAGACCTTAACATCTGCAAGGAATAGAAGCTCAGCAGTGGCGTGGAGCTTGCAGGCATGCATTGAATATCAAATCTGTGTGGTATCTGTGTGTATGTCCATAAATACAGTCAGGGAAAATTCTAAATGTCTCTGGAAGTTAATAATCTGGGCTACTAAACTGCATACAGGATTATTACCTTGGTCTGGATGAGTGAGCTGGATTCAGGAACAAACATGCAATGCCTCCCTTGATATCCACTAGTTCTCAGTTCAGCACAACTCCTGCTGAATACAAGATCATTGTGTTTCTGTGCTTTATAACTTGCTTTCCTGTGTATTGCAAAGACAGTTGCAAGTACTGATTGAATCAAGTGCGGGGCTGAAAAGAGGTGTGCCCAACGGGAACATCCTTTGAAGAAGGAAGAGGGCAGGTGATAACCTTTGAGCTGCTATGCACACTGAAGTGTGCTTAATATGAGCAGTTGCCATTAAGTTCTCTATGTTTAAACATGTTCATTAATAACAGTTAGTTGGGGTTTTTTTAAGCCTTCCAGACCAGATGCAACAGAACACCTGAGTATGCAGGCAGTTTTTAAACAAATATGGAAATCCCACTAAAGCCAGTGGCATTTAAATGTGAGCTTTGCAGAACTGGGACATGATGTTCAACCAGTAATGAATGAGATGAAAAACCTGGCTTTCTGTTTTTACTGCCATCATAAAATGAGTGCAGGTATGTTTATGAATAAAATTAAGCCTTCTAGTGTGAAGGTTGTGATGATTTTTAGTGCCTTTTCTGTCACCTCATGTACACCTTCCAGACTTCTGAGGTCTTACTGTGACCTAGTCCTGATATACTGCAAGAAGCTCTACAGTCTGCTGCACATAAAACTCCGTCTTTTAGTTCATATATTTGATATGGCTTCAGGTACCATGGAATGTAAAACTCTGAAGCAAAACCTTAGAGGAACTAAATCCAGATGCTACAGACTTAGTGGTGGAAACTGGTCATCCTCTTCTTACACGTTTAAACTCATCAGCTGTTTGAGTATCAAAGGAATTCCAAAGTGCTTCCCTCTGTTTTGAAGGGTAGATTGCATGTGGAATAAGCCTTCCCTTTCCTCCCAGTATCAAGAGTAGCCAGTGTCTGCAGACTAGAAAAGAAGCTCATTTAACTCACATTGTTTCCCTGTGCGCCTCACACAGCGTCATTACAACTGGTGTTTGGTTTAATGGGTTTTTTTTCCTCTTTGTTTTCCTTTTGGTTATTCTCTGAAATTTGCTATGCAGCTGAAACTGGAAATTGTCAGTGTATTTTTAGGGTTGTTTCTGTTCTCTATTTCCCAGCAGTGTTCAAAAAAAATGGAAGTCCAGTGATCTTGTCTGAAATCCATATTTAAGTAAATTCATAGAGTCATAGACTCATTTACATTGGAAAAGATGGTTAAGATCATTGAGTCCAACCATTAACCTAACACTGCCAAGTCCACCACTAAACCATGTCCCTAAGTGACATGTCTACACATTTTTTAAATACTTCCAGGGATGGTGACTCCACCATTTCCGTGGAATGTTCCTTTGCTGGACAACCATTTTGGTGAATAAATTTTTCCTAGTATCCAACCTAAACCTCCCCTCGTGCAACTGGAGGCCATTTCATCTTGTCCTACCTCTTGTTACTTGAGAGAAGAGACTGACCCCACCTCCCTACAATCTCCTTTCAGGTAGTTACAGAGAATGATAAGGTCTCCCCTGAGCCTCCTTTTCTCCAGGCTAAGTAACCCCAGTTCCCTCAGCCACTTCTCATAAGACTTGTGCTCTAGACCCTTTACTAGCTTTGTTGCCCTTCTCTGGACATGCTCCAAGCACCTCAATGTCTTTCTTGTAGTGAGGGGCCCAAAACTGAACACATATTTGAGCTTCAGCCTCACCAGTGACAAGTACAGGGGGATGATCCCTTCCCTAGTCCTGCTGGCTATGCTATTTCTGATACAAGCCAGGATGCTGTTGGCCTTCTTGGTGACCTGGGCACACTGCTGCCTCATTTACATCCCTCTGTTGACCATACTGCTGCTGTATTTAGGACTTCAGGTGTCAGTAGAGCATAAACTGGAACATTGACTTATGCTGCTGTTTTTTACAATTTGTACCTCAGTTGTAGGTAATCCTTCTAAACCCTGAGCAATAGAGCATGAGAAAGGAAAAATAAATAAAATAAAGCTTTAAGAAACTCAGTGGTATAAATTGACAAAATAGTATTGCCTAAAAAAATTGAGCTCTTCTTCAAGAGAAAAGCTGTTCTTGCAGGCTAAGTGCTGTAGCCTCTGCTACTTCAGTGCCTGAACTTGTCCTGTCTCAGGGCAGTAATCTGGAAAATGTTTCTGCTTGGTTTCATGAGCTATACTGTTGTTGTCTAGCTCAAAAAGACTTAAGAAACTTCTATGTCAGTCCTGAGAAAAACAAGTTTGCATAGCAGCTATTCTGCTTCCTGTAGACCACGTTTTTCCTTTTTTCGCATTAAAAAGGATTTATAGCACAGTAGCATGTTAAATGTTGTTCATGGACACAACCTGCATGATTCAGAGCCTGCCTTGGCATGATGTTCTTGTGGGCTGATTCTGCCAGCTGACCTGGGTGGGTGAACCTTTGCAATGCAGAGAAGACAGCTGTTGTTTGACCCTCAACTTCCCCATGTGCAATCACTCACATAACCAGTGGCATCAAACAGTAGAACAACAGAGTCCTCATTCCCTTTGTCCATGCTGGTAATCCCAGTGACCTTGGTGAAGCTCTTAGAGTGAATAGCTCTGCTAAGGTTTATATGTGGCTACAGGCTGTAATGTTACGTTTCTCACTTATTGGTGAGATTTTTTTGCCTTTTAACTTGGTCTTAAAGAAACCTCTAAGTCTTCTGTTGATAGTGACTTTTATTTTGTGCATTTTTTTTTATTATTTTAAACCTTGCTTTGCTCCTGCTTGTCAGATGGCTGGTTTCAGGTTGGAGAAGGTGCAAAGTTTTTTGTTGTTTGTAGAATTAAGATGGCTAAGCAATTACTGATAGAGACCCTTGAGGTAGTAAGGCAGAATGGAAAGATTGCTTTCCAATTAAAGGGTAATACCATGTACTATCTGAAAGGTTTTATTGTGTAGGTTACCTGTCCCTTAGAGAGGTTTTGCCTGCCATGGTCTGAATTGGTATGCCTGACAAGTATGGTGAATTTTGGGATCTGTCTGGAACAGTGTCTTTTTATCTGCTCAGGGACTTGTGGTGCACGAAGGAGTAATGTACTTAAAGTTAGGTTTTCTGTAAAACCGAGGGACAGCAGAAGTCTGCTTAAAACTTCCTCTGCAATCTGATAGCATCTGTCCCTCTTCTCTGGTTCATCTCACGCTGACCAATTAATTGTCGCTTTAGTGTAGCAATCAATGTACTCTCCTCTCAAAGCTTTTGCAGACTTACTGACAAACAGGCAAAGGGGAGAATGATCAGCTCCTAGCAATACAGAAAGTATCTTGCTCAACACCTGTTTGACTGTGTGCAGTTTTTTGTTGGTTTGGGTTTTTTTTTTTTATCTTGTGTGCAAATTGTGAACATGGTGATATAATCTGTGCTCTTTCATGAATGCAGCTTATATATTCCGCTTTCTTCCCTTTCTTTTTTAGCTGACCAAGGGCCCTTGGCTGGCAAAGTAGATTCTGGGCTGTAAGTGTGGAAATGGAGCCGTCATGAGAAACTGAGAATAGCAGCCTCCACTGGCTGTAGACTGCGGTACTAAAATAACAGAGTATTTCATCAGGTGCTTGATGTTGAACATAAATATGTAATCCGTTTTGAGTGTCTAAGGTTAAACAAATGGTGTCTTTGAGGCTGGTGAGACTACTTCAGGAGATACTTAAGTGTTTTGCTGTGTGAAAATTGACTTCAAGGCTAGCAGCAGGACACTTGGAATGGATTTGGCAGCCACAAAACACAGGCAGAGCTGATCCTGAAATTGATTTAGGCTTTGCACAAACGGATAACTATTGTGTGTCTGAGTGACCCATTAGCTTGTCAGTTTGAACACTAAAAGTAAATGTATTCTCTTAATAATAAGTACCTCTTGTACGAGGATTTTTATTTTGTCAGAATGCTTACTAGCTTACTGTCACAGCTCCTCCTGCCCTGTCTGGCAGTCTTATCCCTGGATGTATTCATTCGGCACAACTAGCGGGTTTGTGGTAACAGACACTGCTATATGTTTTGTTCTAGGTTGCCTATAGTTTCATTAAAACTCTATGCCCCAATAAAATGTATGGAAAGAGAAAGCTTTCCTATGCATCCTCTGGTTATAAAACTATAGTGATTAGTTTGTGAATGAAGAAATCTTTTTTTCCTAACATAAACAAAATCATCTAAGTCCATAGATGAATCTCATAATAGATTATTCTTAAAATGAAAGTGTTATTTCATGCATTTTGCTTGTCATCTGCCAGAACAGATGTTTTTTTGCAGGAACCTGGTATACCCTGAATGATGAGGTAGGACATCTGTAAAGCAGCTTGTTGTTCTTGTCATTCTTCCTCAAATACCCAGTTTTTGTACTGTGATAATTTTAGCCCTTCAAACACAGAGCAATGCTTTATCCTTATGTGGCTTGGTAGCCACTTTGTATATATGTGAATGTATGTAATATATTTCTTTTGTGGCTGGCTGGGAAAATGAAGACGAAATGGCAGTTTGCTCAGGATTGCTTGTGGGGTGACACCAGTGGGGAACGAGGTGCAACCAGGTCAGGCACCTCTCAGCTGATGGTGCAGAAGCCATCTGCCAAAGCAGGACAGCTTTGCTGTTGAGTTGGTGCGTAACTTGGCTGTACGTGCCTGGTGCTGTAAGGACAGGTCTATCAGAGCAATGTGGGTGGGTAACATGCAGAGAGAGAGGGAAGAGTACCAGGTCCAGATGTATGTGAAGGAGGTCATGTAGAGATTGGAGAAAACCCATCGCCGGTGGGTGAGGTTGTGCCACAGTGCCTGGGGCAGTGGCCTCGTGGTGTAATTACATATCTTCCCAGAGCCACTCCAGCTCTTCACTGGGACCCAGTGTTGGCCAGTAGGCTCTCTATGAGAAGAGATTGTGGGAAAGTGGGAGCAGGACCCTCCCAGGGCAGCATGAGAACAACCTCTTCTGTGGTTCCTCAAGCCAGGCCTGTTGTGGATATTAACAGCAACAAAACATTGCTTGTTTGGAAAGAAACCCAACTTGCTCCTAATTTTTAGCTAAAAAAATGATCTGGGAACAGGAGATGTAAAACTCTGAGCAGTGCCTCATTTCAGGGCAAGAGTAGCGAATAACTCTTTAAGGCCATTTTTTGTTAGAAGACTTTCAAAAACATTTCATTATTTCTTGTCTAAGGAAAGGCAAATAAGTAAGGGCTTACGTATCTTTAATGTTTACCAATCTTAAATGCTAAAGTCACTGCAGACTGAAATTTGGTGTGTTAGCACTGAGGTAACAGTTTTATAACCCTCAAACTGAGTAATTAGCTAAGAGTATCCCCATTTCTGACAGAATAATTGATGCTTAGAGAGGTATTTACATATCAAGGTCTCTGTGAAGCCCTCGAGGATCACAGCTTGCGCTTTATGTTATACAGGCAGACTTCAGTGCAACAAAGTTTAATGTTATTTATGTTAAGACTTTTCTCAGATGTCAGTGCTTAGGCATCAAAAATTCAACCACAACAATAAATACAAAAAATCCAGAGAAATGGCTCCTAAGTGATAGAAAGCCCGTGCTATATATAAAGCCCTCAATTTCAGGGGGAAAAAGTGTGTGGAAGTTCACTTCATCAGGTCTCAGCTTGATAGGTGGAAGGATTCCTGATGATTACAGCAAGCTTTGAGTCAGGCTCTAGCTGAATTGTGGGGTTTTTCTATTTTTATGGTATGTGTGAACACTGCTCTCTTGACACTTCACATGCAGGAGCCTAAATGGTTCACACGGTTGCAGTATTGGTTCGAGATTTTGGTCTGACATGGAGCACAGGCATCTGCCACTTCCCTGCAGTTCCCAGAAGGGGCTGCTCAGTGCTGCACGCTGTTTGCAGGTGCCAGGTGCTAGTGCCTGACACCCAAGTAATGTGGTGAGAAGGGCCATGAGAGATGCAAAGTCTCATCTTCAGGCAGTCCAAACTGTTGTGAGCAGTGCAGTGGCTGATGCGGTGGAGGGCACCGTCCTTCTGTAGACAGACCCTATGTACTAAAGTTACTTGGTGGAGCAGCAGCAGATACATGGGCTGTGTTTCTCTCCTGGGTTTTCCCGAGGCTGATAGAGTAAGAACTGTAAGTTTCACTGGTTTCTGAACAGTTTTTGTTTTTCTTAAGAAGTGGAATCTGCTGACAGATGCCGCCAGTAATTTTGGGGAGACAAATGTTGTTTCGGTACCTTTTTTTTTTTTCGTCCTTATGCTAAATCTTCTTAGCCATTAACATCTCTTGGATTTGATTTCTGCAGAAAATTTGTGTGCTTTGCATGTGAAATTAGTAGCTTGTTGAGGTGCCTGATTATTTAACTCAAGCAGCATCTTGTACAGACCGTGGTCTCAGACCTCAATAAATGGTGACAAAATATCCCCACAGCTGTAATTTGAGGTACTATGTGTAGCTCCTGTAGCATATTGCTGAGACTCCTTAGTACCTGCCTATTGCAGCACGCTTTTCAAGAAAGATTTCTCAGAGGAAGTCTGGGCCCTTCTTGGAGAAGGCTTCTCTAGAATTTAGGCTAGACTTCATGCTCTGAAGCTGCTGATTTTGAATAAATGTTGCTTGAGGATATTTTGAAGGCTTTCTTGCTGACTGTCATGTTTTATTGATAATTAATGGTGGTGCTCTAAGTGGTTTCTGGTTTTTATAAAGCAGTTTAAACCTTTATTTTAAGCTTTTGACTGTTGCACAAGTTTTTTAAAAGTACAGAACTATACTGTCTCTTTATTTTGGACAATGCAGAAGACTGTTTGATACCAAGCTATGTTTTTAATTTGAATGTGAAGTGTTTGCAGGTAACATACCTCAATGTTTTTGTTCTTGGTATGAAGATCATACAGGTCATAAACAAGGGTTCTTGATTTATGCACATTTTACTTCTGCTGTTTTGGCCTGATGGCTGTTAACAGCCACTGACACTATGGAACCACTTTATAGTGAAACCTTTGATCTGCCCCTTCATGTGCACCTCCTCTGTTCTCTCTGCTCAATAGATCAACTTCATGGTAGGTGGGCTTTCCATAACAGAGGAGGTGTGACTTAGTATGTGTGACATGGCATTGCACAACATAGCTCTAGGAGCAGTGAGAGATTTACTGTTTCACTTGATTATCAAATCAATTTGCCCCTTCCAGATTCACTATAAACTGGGTCTGCTATGAATCTGAGCTTCAGAGAAGCCTGTGCTTATAGCACTGTGTACATTATTGCATCCTAATCTCGCATGTCTTTTTGCAAAGCTTTCTTTTATCCTCAATTTATATTTCCTTTCTTGCTGCAGTTTTTTTCTCTATTTTCTATTGTAGGATCAGGATATTCACCCCTTGAAGATGACGAAGATGTGTATGCACGCAATAGATATAAAGGTGAATTCTTTGCTTATGTACTAAAAAGGATCAGCTGACTGCAGAGAAAAAGGAAAAAGCTTTGTTCTTTTTCTTTTCATGGATTGTAAAATTTTGGTGATCCAGTTCCATGGTTTTTCTCGTGGATTTTTAGATCAAGATTTAATTGCTGGTTTTGACATTGAAAATTAGGCCAAGTACTGCTCACCACTCTTTTATGCATCTGAGTAAGTAACTTTTGCTCTGCTTTGCTCTTGAAAGATCAGGTTGTTAAATCATGAAAATCTAGGAAGAGCTTCTCTTTCTTCTTCATACATCCTAACAAAACCATCAGTAGTAATCTGACTCAAAAGCTCGGCCTACTGATGGTAATATGTATAGAAGGACATGCAAGAGAACTTGATTTTCATGATTTTTTTTTTTTTCTCCCATAAAATTACACGTATTTCAGGTTAACCTGCTACCTGAAGTGCCAAGTGAAGTGTGTTTAATGAATGAATGTGTACATTCCAAAACCAAATTATGTAGCTGGATGAATAAGGGAATAAACTGGCATGTTTATAAAGAAAATTCAGGTTTTCTTCCCTATTCTAGAAGATTTTGTCATTCAGCGAAACTGAGAAGCTTTTTGCCACTACCAGTAAATCTTCCATGTATGATGTCCACTTTTGTAAAATGTCTGCTTCTGTCTCTCCTCTGCCAAAATCCCTCAGAAGCCTAGATGGTAAAGAAACTTAGCATTTAATTTGTCACTTTAAATGGTAACTGTATTTCTTGTTAGTAAACTAATCTGTGGACATGCTAGAATCGTATTGTCATCACTCTGATTACTTGAAAATACTATGTATTGGTGTCTTGTTGTATGTTATTGATTTTCTGCAGAGAATCAATGGACCTTATAAGAGGTAAGTCCTAAAGTAATTCAGACAGTTATGAACAACAAAGAGGAAAGCACAGATGCTATGGCTGTGTTGCTGTTCTAATAAATGTCTTCTGTTCCTCTCAGTAAAATCCTTCAGTATAAAATTTTACAATTAAACACATGCAGAAATATTTCTCTACATCTTTCTTCGGGTAAACTCAATTTTCTTTGCCCTTTTAACATGTAACTCTCTGCAGACACATATAAAAAGAGTTCCAGAGATCATGAAGATAAATCAATGCCAATTCATGCCAGGGCAGGCAAATAGTTAAAATGTGGATTTAGTATAAATTCCTTTTATATGGTGATCCAAAATGGATTATACTCATGTCAGCCAAAATGTCACCAGGGTAAGTGAAACATAATGACTCATTCACACAGATATTAAAAACTACCCTGAGTTTGGAAGCACTACTGCCAAATGGTGAAGATCAGGCAATGTGAATCTAAGAGTATAAAGAGTTAGAGTAGAAAAGGCTCACTCTTCATTAGCATACTTATTGAAGTTGGTATTGGGGGAAGAGGCTAGAGGAAGACAAAGCAAGAAAAAAATGGGCTAAACAGCTATGTTCAGAGCTTCTCCTTATACGTGCAGTCCAGCATTTTGTGTATGGCCCATTGCTCAGCAAGTAGAATTTCCCAGTAGTAAATAACTAAATGATTTTTCTAACTGATGTTAAGATATGTAAGCAGCATTGTTTTTTGTTTGCACATATAGTCACTAAACAGTGCAAGAGAGCACACAAACCCGTCCTCATTGGCATCTGCAAACAAAACACAGCAGTTTGGGGAAGGGGATGAATCGACCTCCTACTAAATCCTTTTGTCGTCATCTAGATGTTTTTCAACTTGCTCAGTTTTCCAGAGAAACATCGCTGAGACTTTTTGTGCTGGCAGCATTTTTAAAGAGTTTTTTCCTTCCTCCCCAGTCAACCCTCAGCTCTGCTGGCTGGTGTACCAGCAAGCAACAGTGTAGTTGGTCACTTTGCATGCTGCTTGTGACAGAAGTGCTCAGCTGAGACTGGTGTTTAAACAGGACTGAGGAGTTCAGGGAGACGATGCTTTAGAAAATGCTTTCCTGCCTGCCACTTGGAGTAGCTGTCTCAGATCGTATTTGATGTGGAAGAGCTTCCTGAAAACAGCAGATCCTGCATTCATTCATCACAGCTCTATTGCTACTGCTCTGATGATCTTCATTTGTAGTATTTTTTCTCAAATACTGTAATGATCACAGGGTAAAAGAGCTAAAGAGGCAAACCTGTGTCTTCCACTATTTCTGCTAGCTGCCTGTGTTCCAGGGGTTTCAAACAGAGAATTAGGTCACTGAAATGTTTTACTACTAAGTGATAATTCAGGCTATTGTATCACCGAGGAATGGCTCAAACTTTTGTGTTAAGCAAAAACTACTACATAGGCTCTGGTACCTAAAAACTCGAAGTTCAGTTAGATGAACAGATCCCAGTACAGATGGTAAAGCTCTGGAACAGGTGCCTGGGAGACCTGTAGCATTTCTTATTCCTAAAGCCTTCAGGAACATGACTGATCTTGTCTGAGGCATGGAAAAGCCTGTGTGACCTCTTGGGGGCCTCACCCAACCATAATATTCCATGTAGCTGCTTAGCCTTTGAAAACCGGTATATGCCTTCACTTAAACAAACTTTGATCTGAAACTGTAGTATTGTTTGATGTGCTTTCAGGCACGTGAGCTTTTCAAGTTAGCTGGGGTTTTTTTCAGTGATATCTGTTGGTCTAAACCTGGATACGTGCCCCCATATAAACCCTGCCTCACCCACTTTCTTCTAATCACATTCAGCTCTAGAGGAAGCATAGTAATGTTTCAGATCAAACAGATGTTCCTCCTAAGCTCGTCAAGGTATCGGCATCCAAAAGCATGTCTGGTTTTGTTTTTCTTTCTGACAGTATCGTTTGGCCCAGTAGAAGATGTATTACGCCTCCCTAGGAGCCTTGCTTTGTTTCTCTCTGTAGACCACCATAGCTGCCACAACTGTACAGGAGGGGCTTTTTCATATTTGTGCATTAAACTGCATATTTTAGCTCTTAGCCACCTTTTCTAAAATTTGTGTGCAGCTGTTAAGGCAAGCTCTAAAGCCACAGAAATTTTCAGAAAAACTTGCTTGAAATAGCTTCTTTGTCTTTTCTTTATTATTATTATTAGCATCTCAATCATGTTGCTAAGTGTATTTGTCCAAATACCCTTTACAAAGGAAATCAGCCATGTGTATTTACACCTTATACATGTGGAAAACCTGAGGCATAAATATCTGGAATTAATTTGGTGAAAGATTACCTAGCTGGCTGGGGCAAAAGCTCAACCTACCTGAGTCATCTTCCCCCCTCTTGTGCCCCTTCTGCAGAAAATTAAGGCCTTCTTAGTTAAGGAGATATTACAGCAAGATGAACAAAACAGAAGCTGCCTCTCTGAATCCAATATGTGTGGCTTCCCTCAGAGAGAGGTCGGAGGGGATGCTTGAGACTGCACCAGTGGCAGTGGGGTCAGCAGCTAAGGAGGCTGCAGAGATGGATGCTGTCATCACTCATTGCTTCAGTAGCAGCTGATTGACTTCTGTTGCTGTTAGCACCTACTCCTCACCTGCTCTCCAGTTTTAATTTTCTTCACAGCAAGCATGGAAATTTTGAACCACTGTGATACAGCCCCTTAACAAAGTGGCCCAGGTCAGCTGATGGTGTCTTTTTTTTGTCTTTTGGTAACTATAGGATATAGATTAGGGTGAAGGTCAGGAAATAGCTCTAAAAAACCCAAAACCACTCTCCAGCAAACAACTTTTTTTTACTTTTTTTTTTTTTTTGTAAACTAAATAGTAGAGGATGTATTTGTATTCAGTACTTTTGGAAAACAGTGCCATAGGTGGAAAAAAAAAGAGGTGGGATGATTATGTGGCTTAGCCAAAACGCTGGACTGCACTCTGCCCATAACTTGCTGTGTGCTGTTAGACTGTTCATTTCTCATGCCTCAGTTACTTCCTATTTGGTGACACTGGGAGTATGTGTGCCACTTGCACGTCTTTGTATAGAGTTTTCAAATGTACTGGTGAAAATCAAAAAATACAAAAATAAGCATGTCACAGCACAATATGACTGCTTCAGAAGCAGACTAGTCTAGAGGAATGTGCTCATGGACTAGTCAAAAGTTTGACACAGTCTCAGATTTTAGTCTTCAGATGCTATTTGTTTTGATTCAGACTAGCACAGGGAAATGTAGGTGCAAAGTATAGTTTCCATTGAGAAAGCGCAAGTATGCCCTAGAGGCATTGCACACTGCATGTAAATATCCCATGTATGAGAAGTAAACCAGGCTGTGTTGATTTTTGTGTATTTTTGTGTGCCTGATCCAAATCAAGTAGAAAAATGTAGACAACAACTATAGGAATTAAGAGCTAGATGTGAACATCTGGTGAAGATGATCGAGAAATTATTTTTATATGTTTCCTGTGACTTATAAGGGGACGAAGGCTAAAACTCTTCCTATTTTGTTTGTTTGGGGTTTTTCTATCTTTCTTGCAGACTTTGAAAGTTTTGTCGTGTACCTTCTGCATGTCACACATTGTCACACAGGATTTCAGGACCTGTCATCTTTCTCTTTTTGCCTTGCAATCCCCCTCTCCCTCTTGATATGTCTTTTTCAAATCTTGGAGCTGAGAAGGAGCAGGCTTAGACACTCCCTGTGAGTGCGAGGAAATTCTAACTGAGAAGCTGCCTCCTGCAGATAAAGCACTTTCTTGGTGCACTCTGTTGTCAAAGCTAAACAAAGATTTTTAAAGCTTTGTCTGAGAAGAGGAAGTAAGTCTGTATTTGATACTGCACCCATCAGTATCACAGGATGGTGTTGAGTCCCATCTTCTTGTGAGGATTTATATCCTAAGTATTTTAAAGTGTAGCCCTGGCTAGTTATTGAAGATTCAGTTTTATGTAAATGTATTTCCCTTTTTCCCCTGAGTTTAGTAGGAGCATTAGCCATGAAGTCCCAGCCAAATTCCAGCTTTCCTTTGACTTGTCAGATCCATCCATGTCACTATCCTGCATCAAGGAGCAACTAGAAGGTGGTTCTCATACTTCAGGATACATTTCCATGATGTTAGGGAAAGGTAGTCCTCCACCCATCTCTTGAGGTAAAGAATACAACTATGAAATACGTAGCTTTGAGAACATTTAGAACTGAACTTAAATTTCTGCAGCTTGGGTGTCCTTTTCTGAGTATGTACTAAGTATACAGTATGCTCATTGTTTGTGTCTGACCTCTCTGAGGGGCGTGACAGTATAAAGTGCAGGGTTTTGTGCTGTCACATATATACATTGTGCCTGAATGCATGTTGCCTTTGGAAGCTACTAGGTACTACCAAAAAGCAAGGAATAAAGTCAGATCTTTCTCAAAAGCTCTTCACTTAGTCTGTTGGATTGGACGTTTGTTTGCCTTCAGATTTAATCATGCCAATGGTATTGTGCCTGTTTGTTGGTAGAAGGCTGTTCTGTTGCTGACACAAAGAGTATTTGAATGTTACAGTGTGGCAACGCAGAGCTGCTGAGAGCAGCCAGCGAGCTGCTGTTCTTGCACACTTCAAGTTCCAGTTCAGCCTTAAAATCCTGCGTGCTAACTTGGAAAGTAACTTTGCAAAACTGTTGGAAAGTAACTTTGCAAAACTGAAGCTGTACTCAAACCCTGAACAGTTGTTCTGACATGCAGAGGATGTGCACGGACAGGCTTGACATACTGGCAACATGATTTATGCAAGTCACATCCTTTCTAGCTGAGGGAGAGCTTGAACTATCAGAGTTCAGCCAAGGCAATGCACTTTACTGAAGAAATTATCACGGAAGGGGGTTTTTTTTGTTTGTTTTAAGTGGGCAGTGAGAGAGCTAAATGTTATAAAGATGACAACTACGGCTAGACCAAAGGTGTTCCTAACGCAAACTTTTGTTACCAAGGAGAAGTTAGATGTAGCCCTTTAAAAAACAAAAGTGGGGGAGGAAAGGTCCGGTTGTCATCAAACTGTCCACATGGTGGCACACTTATTCCATGGGAAAGAAAAAAGAGAGAACAGCCGCCCGCAGCACCACCTCCCCCCAGTCTCATGGCTACAGTCTTTAATATTTGTAATAAAAAGCAGCTGCCAGTCTTTGAAGGACTGACCTTCTGCTTATAAGACTTGGTGCACCTTGCTGCATTGTTACTTCTCCACTTTGAGGATTAGTGGCTTTTTAAATAAGACTGCTTTTTCCCATTTCTTCTCTGTGACCTTGCATAAAGAAAGTGATTTTATGTTTGTATCTGACCTTTTATATTTTGCATAGTACTATGAGTGGTTTTTTGTTCTCTGTGCTAGAAACACCATGGTGCTCCCCCATTAAGGTGAAACATGGTTATGCAAACTGCAGGACACCTCAAGGAGGATATTACAAGAATGTACTGGGGACAAGATGTGATATTCGCTGTCAGAAAGGCTACGAACTGCATGGCCCTCAGCAGCTAATTTGTCAATCAAGCAAACGCTGGTCTGGGAAAGTACTGTGCAAACGTAAGTAGCTGTGAAATATGTGTGTGTGGCTTGCACCTCAGATTCAGCGGACAATAAACTTTACTTGCCTTTGAAAGAGTGATCTTGGGATTGTTAGTTGTATTTTAAACACTGACAGCATACTTGGCTATGTATACTGGCTTGTTCTTACAGGGTTACATGGCGTAAGTATCATGAGTGGTACGGATGCTCTTGGCAGAGCAGGAAATGACAGAAAACATTTCATGAGTGTAGGATTTTGATTTGTGGGAATAATTTTATGACAGAGACATAAAGCTATATTGCCCATCTTGGATTCTGTAAGCTGACATAATCTGTCTCGGGTGTCTAAGTGGGCTCTTGCACTAAAACATTTTCTGTGAAGAGAATAGGTACTTGTTATCTTTTTCTCATACAATTATTGTATTAGGCCATTGTGTACATAGAGTTAAATTTGAAACACAGCTAATAAAAAAGAGTGTGAAAAGCCTCACGTGGAACGTGACTTTCTCCCACTTGTCATTTTGTAGCTGTATCTTTATTTCTGTTTAATACTCCACATTCCCATTACTCTAAAGGGGGATAACAGGTTTCCAGAAATCTTTGGTTTCTATTCCAGAAAAGCGCTGCCCCACCTTGTCCATGCCTATCAATGGGGGCTTCAAGTGTTTAGATGGTGCCTACTTTGGCTCAAGGTGCGAGTACTACTGTTCACCGGGATACCAGCTGAAAGGTGACCGCATAGTAACGTGCATGGACAACAAAGTTTGGAGTGGCCGTCCAGCATCCTGTGTTGGTAAGTAGGATGGTTGGTCTGGATCCTGGAAAATCTGTATCTTGAGGTACCTGCTGGTTCCTGAGTCATGCAAATGAATTGCAAAATGCTCTTTTAACCATTTCCTGGGGAGAAAAAAAGCAACTGTGGCTTTTGAAGAGGCAAAGAACAGTTTTCCAAGGGATACAGAGTGCTCTCTGTCACTTGATATTTTCAGTCCCAAGTAACCATCTTCCTTACACACACCTATCAGGTTCAAGCATTATCACTTGAATAAAGATGAGGCTGGTGTAAATAGTCAGTGCTTCCCAATGCTTATAACAGCCATCGCAGATCTCCTGGGTGACTCCTTGGTAGTCAGTAATTACTGTGCTGCTCTTCGAGCATGTTCTCTGTGCTGGAGTCTGCCCTGCTTCTGCAACTTAATGATAAACCGGGTTTGAAACTAAACCCATTGTCTGACCTCCTCCATTTCTTTTCTTTCTTGGGATCATGGTTTCCAAATATATCCAGGGAACATGAATGTATTGTAGTTACCAGTATGGCTGCAGTGAGCTAAACTAAATTTCAGCCACATTGTTTTTGAATTAGAGCTGATTTTCAGTTCACATTAGTTATGCCAGCAATTTTCATTACATAGGCAGCGGTCTCCCAGGAGCTGCAATAATTGTTTTTATATACATAAATCAAAAGAGAGATAAACAAATATTGAGATTTAACTTGCCTTCTCACTAATGAGATTTCAGCAGATAGTGAAGTCTCGGCTGCTGCTTTTGTTTCTGGGAAGTCTGATGAAAGGTTCGGCAACCACCCACAGAGGAAGGTATTTTTTGGCCTTCTGAACTGGCTACCAGTAATTTAAGCTTGTGGGTGGTAGAGTATTTGTGCTCAGTGTTTTCTGTGTATGATAACTTGGTTTTCCTCGGACTGCCTGTGGCTCAGTCTAGGTTAACAAATGACTTTGGAGTCTCCACTGTGGCCTGATGTTTGCAGAATTTTTGTTCAGGTTTCCTGTTACTTGGTGTTGCACAAATGTAGAAGTGAGCCTGCTGTTTAGGTCTAGACTGTTTGTGGTGTCTCTTCTTTTTATTTTATTTACAAAACCAAGCCTTGTGCTTCTCAGTGGTGTGGGCAGAGGAAGCAAAACAAACCCTTTTAAGTTTGGGAATGATAAAATGTTGTCTTCTGTATTTCCTGGCACTTTCAGAACCTCATCTGTTTCACAGTATCATCACAGGGTGTAGTTTGCTTATTACTGAAGATGTTGACTTTCAGAGCAGAGTAAGCAAGTATGTCTTAAGCAAAAAAAAAAAAAAAATTACTGTCATTCAGTAGTTCCAGAAAAGTCATCAGTGAACTTCAGCCTACAAAAGCTTACCAGTGACCAGGAGAGAACTGGCTGAACAGCTTACTTTCAGCTGAGGAGTAAAATTAAGGTGAGGGGAGCAATGAAATATAAAGGCAAAGATGCTTCTTGGCATATGGGCAATTAGTTGCACTGTGCACAGTACAGATGTTGGGTGTGATCACAGGCATGGGCTGGTAAAGTTCATGTCATTGTGAATAGGTAGGGAAGTGGACTGGGGACACCACAGCTACTGGCATCAAGTATGGCAAAATTACTGCAGACCTGAATTTATAATTCTCTGGAAAACAAGGGCTTTCCTCTGCCCTTTTGTATGCAATTGCACTGCTTAGCAGCTTTGCACTTTATGGGGTTCACAGTGCCGTGGTGAAGATCCATGTAGGAAAAGCATAAGGCTAATATCATTGCTGAAACAGGTAATCATTAAAAGGGGGGAAAAAAGATTGTTTTAATTTTAAAATTAAAGAAAATTAGGTATGTTTTAGCAATCACTTTCAGACTGCAAGTATTCTGTCCTAATGAAGCAGGCTGTCAGTCCCCTGCCCCCCTCCTATGAAAGGAAGGATATCCTTCATGTTGCTGAAATACCTGTGATTAAGAAAAGATCAAGGTACAGCTGCTTTTGGTTACCAGTTAGCTGAACATGCCAATGATCACCTGGATCTTATTTCCACTATATCCTTAATACACTGGAACTTAAATTGAAATAGGTGTTTTCCTCTGGAAGATTGAAAAATGTCACCCATCTTTTCTTCTATAAAGGTTTAATTTTCCTTGTATAACAGAGGTTGTGGTAAATGGCTGTCACTGTGCTAAGTCATCCTTTTGTCACATCCTAAGACTGTACTGATAGGTAGTTAACTAACATCTTCCAGCTACAGATGTCTGAAATGAACTTTGCACTCTGATGTGATAATTATACAGGCCCTGATAATAGATGTTTTGAAATACAGCGCAATACCTTGTGGAGGAAAGTGGGGAGAGCAGGACAGTGTTTTTCATTCCCTCCTTTTTATAATGTCTATTCTCTTAATCTCTATGCTTTTGACACAAACTAATGTTTTGAATTAACATCCAGCCATTGTTTAATGTCATCAGCAATCCGTATTAATCAGTGTCTTTATGTAGCAACAGACCATGTACCCATCCCATGTGGACTCAAATAAATGAGTAGTGGGCCTTCACTCTGTTTCTTGCCTTTTGTTACCCCAAATTCACAGGCAAATAAACATTAAACATTAAAAAAAGGCAATTAACAAGCTCTTTATATTTTGCTGAAATTGTTAATTTGGCCAGTCTCAGAATTATGTTAAAAAATAAATGAAGACATCTCAAACCTATTTGAAGACTTACCATTTTTTCTCCACAAAGTTCAAAAGGCTGCTTTAAAATTCAGTATTCCACTAATGACCTCCTGATGCCATGTCTGCAGTGCCACTTCTCCATACGGAGCCAGAGTACCAGTTGCTGCTGCCAAGTAGCCAAGAAAAGCAACAGCTTCCAAGAATGTGGCTGAACGGTGCCAAATTTTTGTATAAAAACTCAATTTCCCTGCCCATGACTTAAACCTTGAAGGCGAGATTCTCTCATTTAATACACAGCCCTGCTAAGCAGCTTAAGTAACTCTGCTTGGCTTTTCATAAGTCTCTGAGCAGTAACACTGTAGAAAAAGCCTAGATGAGCCCTATGATGTCAGACACCTTGCAGTGTGTCCTGGCTCCAGCCCTGCCCAGGAATACTTATTGAGAGAGTCTGACAATCCAACGCTTACAGGATGATTTTTCCCTCTGCTAAAACCTCCCCAGAAGTCAGCAATCTTGTGAGTTCCTCCATTAGGATTTATTTTGGAACCAGTTTATTCTTCTGACCTGCAGGTGGGCACCTTGCTTGTGTCATATGTTTTATTGAAGGCTTTTAGGGAGCTTGCATTTCAGTTTTGTCTCGTGTGCATTTGCTTG
This sequence comes from Ceryle rudis, assembly GCA_033439905.1. Lineage (NCBI taxonomy): Eukaryota > Metazoa > Chordata > Aves > Coraciiformes > Cerylidae > Ceryle > Ceryle rudis. The sequence continues at coordinate 17,326 of JAAGNO010004374.1, read as the reverse complement.
GATGTTCTCTGGTGACTTTGCATTTTAATGGGTGGGGTATTTTTAGACCCATTTTTCTTCTGTCAGGCTGTGGCCATGGTGCTTAATATGCTGTAGATTGGCTGCCACTTCGTAAAGGGTGTGAGGAGAAAGACCTGAGCATGGTTTGGTTTAACACATCCCAATGGCCACTGCAGTTGAAGAGCCTCTTTCTTTGGTAGATAGCTGCTTTCTCTTGGTCCCTTTCAAAATGGAGTTATTGTGGTGGGGTTCATTTAGTGACTGTTGAATGCTAAGAGGCAGCTGAAATGACCAAAGAAAATATCCTTTCCAGGAATTGTGTTAAGTCCAGCTGAAAAGGCTGCCTGGCCCCTGGGTGCTTGGTGAGTTGGTTCCCACAGTAACTGCATTGTTTGTCTTTACAATGTAGAAGTCCAAGCCTGTTTGCTAAATAGCCTAATGGGCTTTCTGATTAATTAAGTGCTTAAAACACTGGGTCCTTAAATGCTGCTCTGTCCTTTATTCCAGCATTATGTTTATTTGATGTATTCTCTCCCGAGCACAGCAGTGAGCTGCCGCCACAGTAAACTAACCAGAGCCAAAAGCAGCCTTAGTGAGACTGGGTTATTTCCGACCCTAATTCAGCTACACTGGGGGGTTATTGAGACCAACATAGTCTTGTAGAGGAAGGCAGAGCTCTCGCTGGCTGTGGTGTGAGCAGATTTCCTTCCACACATAATGCAAAGGTACTTGAAAAATAAAGGAGTGAATAAGAAACATGAGGAAAGGAGACAATGCTCCCTACAAGTTAAACAAGCTTTCAACATGTACCTGGTCTACTTTTTGTTTTGTATTATCTATAAGGCATTATTATAAGAATTACTTGAAAAAAATCAAATGCAGCAGCAGCAGTTCTCTGCAAAATGACGATTGCATCAGTCTTCTGTTATTTCTCTTTTTGCCATTGCTGTGGGGAAAGTAACCAGTATGGTAACAGTAACGTGCAAACCCATCATGCAGAGAAAGATTTATGTTCATTGTGCTTTACAGATGTTCTTAGGCACAATTTCTACTGCACAGCTGACCAAAGAGAGTAAGAACAGATAAACAGAATGTACAGGCTCCTTGGGTGCAAACTTGGGTATCCCTCCTTAAGAGTTCAAAGCTAAAAACATGTATGTTTGTTGACTTTGTTTTTTAACTGGGGACTATGTAAAGAAATTTATAGTAACTACTTTCAGTTAGGTTTTTTTTACAGTAACTACTTTCAATTAGTTTTTTACATTGCAAGAGCATTATCATCACTTATTCCTCCTACAAAGAGGTGAGAAGTACAAAGTACAAAGTACAAAAGTACATCCACCTCCTACAAAGAGGTGGATGGCTCCAGCACTGAGGACAGCTGAAGATAGTCCCCGGTTAATGCTGACAATGGGGAAGAGCTGTGAAGAAAATAAGTAGCACAGGGACAGGTGCCCATTTCTGTGGCATTTATTTCAACAGATACAGAACCTCCAAGAATCCAGTGCCCAAGCGTGAAGGAGAAAACCGCAGAGCCCAACAAGTTGACAGCCAGAGTGTTCTGGGACACTCCGGAGGGACGAGACACTGCTGACGGGATTCTGACAGAGTAGGTGCAAATCTAGATGTTTGCGTTTTCTCCTTTTTATTCCTGGGGTCCTTAGTGAACAATTCAGCTGATGAGGGTGGCCAGTAATGCTTCTCATTTGAAACTTTGGTAGCTTTAAATGTGGGATTTAACCTTAGCATTTTCTTCAAAATTTCCTTGTCAATTTTTATGGTTTCACAGTCATAAATTCCAGAAGAGTAAGGTGTACTTGGGATGGTACCACTGTCTCTGATTTTCCAGTCTTTATCATGCAGGAGATTTATGTCAGGCCAGATAGATTATTGTAAAGGTAGGAGTATATAAAATCTGCTTCTTTCAGTAAGCAAGTTACATCTTTTAATGGTTAAGCTTAAAAGCTCAAAGCTGTAAGCTTAAAGATGTTTAGAGTTTTATATAAATTCAAAAAAGCTGTCAGAAGACAAAATGAAAGCCTTTTTATTGCTGTAATTAACATCAGAAAGAAGAATTCATACCACAACTAAAAACAATATTGCTATTAAGGTCTGATATAATAATTCTAAGGCAATTAACAGCATTAAAAAAAAAATAAAGTCTGACAAAATAAAAACTTTGAAAAGTGTCAAAATAAAGAAATTCCAAGTCTTTTTGATGAAGTAATGTCTGGCAAGCAAAAAAATGGGGAATACCCAATGTTTATATTGTTTGGCATATGAGTAACTGTTCCCAGCCCCAGAGGGGCTAGCTGTTGAATCTTTGGAAGCTTTTCCATAAATCACATTTTAATTTTTATAAAATCTTGCTAAATTGTGATGTTTTAGAGTATGAAGTGCTGTCCTTAAATGCACTGGGTCCTGCAGTTGTACAAGTACATAAACTTTTCTGTTACATGGAAGACTTCTCAACCTTACTGCTTCAGTACTGAGGATACAGGTAACGCATCTGAAGTCTCCCGCTGTGTTTACAAAATAGGAGCAAGTTCCAGGTGAAACCACTGTTGTGGATCACCACACCCTTCTGCTGTGCCAACAAATTTGATTTTATATTCCATTTCTGTACGTAGGAACAGTTACAAGTGACTGCTGGCACAGGAGCAGCACAGAGCAGCCAGGCTGTGTACATCCCCATTGTAAGAGGCTGGAAGTTTTTGTACACTCTGTCAGTTCTGGATTACGCTGAAGCTCTAACTGTGGATTGTTTACAATATAAAATGAGGGGAGAGGCTCAATCTTGACTTTGCCTTATGTAAGGCAGAGGCATCTTGAGTTTGTTTGGGCTTGGCGTGATGTTTTGCTACGCTACGGATTGTCTTATAGGAAGCGAGCAGGCTCTGCCTGCTCTGCATCCCTTGTCTCAGCAGAGGGGGACCCGTTTCTGTGACTCCAGGGTGGGCTGTTGGTAGCAAGTTTAAATAGTGTGATCACCACTGCCCCGTGTCTTCCTTTGCTTGCTCTCAGGCTTCAGTCATGCAGGCAAGCCAGACAATCTTAGCATGCCACAGATGTCAACCTTCAGGCTTCTACAGTATTGTATGAAAATATTGATCAATTTATGAATGTCTGTCCTGTTTTGTCTCCTGTTTTAGTGTTATTTTGAAAGGCTTGCCACCAGGGTCACATTTTCCAGAAGGCGACCACAAAATCCAGTATACTGTTTACGACCGAGCTGAAAACAAAGGCACTTGCAAATTTCTTGTCAAAGTCAGAGGTACGAATGAAGTTTTACCCTATAAATACAGTCACTGATTTGCATCTGGCATAGGTAGTTTGAGAAATGTCCTCATTTATGTACTTGTCTGGATATGTATGTTTACATAAAGTGTATGTTGATGCTGAAAGGGAGGACACCACCTTGCTTAAGACCCTGCTGCCCTTAAGAGGATTTTTTTTTTGGTTGGTTGGGGTTTTTAAGTACATGACTAATAGTATAGAAAGCAAAAAGAGAAAAATACCTTCTCTGTGTATTCCACTGGACCTGCTACCCTAGTAACAAATGGGCTGATTCATGTGTTGTTTTTTGTGGGTTTTTTTTTGCCTCTTGCTTAAAGTCAGGCGCTGTGTGAAATTAAATGCCCCAGATAATGGCTACATCAAGTGTTCAGGCGATGGAAATAACTACGGTGCTACATGTGAGTTCTCCTGCATTGGTGGCTACGAGCTGCAAGGAAGCCCAGCTAGAGTATGCCAGTACAACTTGGGGTGGTCAGGAGTGGAGCCAACCTGTGCATGTGAGTGAGTATTTCACCACCTCACCAGAAGGGCTGCCAGAGCAATGGCTCTCCTGGCAGTGAGAATTTGGAAAGTGGGTGTGGGGTGCAATACAGCTAGAAACTTTAATGCCCTAGGGGTAAGAAGCTTAACATCTTTGTCTCCTCTGCCAGTTTGCACTTCACAGCTGAAGTCTTTGCCACATTTAGCTGCTCTTTCCTAGGATGATGATGGTGCCTCACAACTGATAGTACGTTTTAGATCAAAGCTGTCTACAGAACTTTGCATTCTGGAGTCAATCCATCTTGCAAGCTAGAGCAGCTTAAGATAAAATTGTTGGCTTCAATGGGGCCAGTATTTGACTCATAGCTTTATTTTTATTTCTTCTTGTTCTGCTATCTGGCAGTTTGTGCTTTTAGAAATAAGTGTTTTCAGCATGCTCTTTAACTTTTATTTTAAATTTAATTCTAGCCATGAATATTAATGTGAATGTGAGGACTGCAGCTGCACTTCTGGATCAATTTTATGAGAAGCGGAGACTGCTAATTATTTCAACTCCTACTGCAGCCAACTTCTTCTACAGGATGCAGTTGGGAATGCTGCAGGTAAAACACTTGGGGAGGGAAGGGGGGGTGCAACTTTTTTTTTTTTTTTTTTTTTTTTTTTTTTTTTTTAAGAA
>JAAGNO010004374.1:0-12863 GCA_033439905.1 Ceryle rudis | reverse complement strand
ATCTGTCCATACAGAAAATAGATGTATTAATGTAAGTAACTTTTAAAAAAATCAGGTGTAATGCAGAAGGTATAATCAGAAAGACAAAAGAAGACAAGCTCAACAAGCTCCACTATTTGATATAAAGATGCTAAGTTCAGCTGTTATAGTGCAGCCATGGGAGGATCTGGATGAAGCAGCAGTTAAATCCAGGTTCTGGATTAATCCTTTTTACATGGGTTTGAGTTGAAACATCTCCCCAGTTTCTAATTCATCTCCGTTCTGGATTTTGCTGCCATTCAGTTGCTGAATCCCAGGCAGGTCTGTCCCTTTTCCATCATCTCCAAAACCATTTAATGTTAACTTGTGGTTAATAGTCATTCCCTAACTCAGCTTCTAAAGAAGCGGAAAAAAACCCAAACCATCCAACACTTCACTGGTTGTAGTTCATGCAAGCCAGGCTTGTAAGTGTGAATAGCTTCAGAAATAACCAGTGCACCAGCAAATAAAGGACCAGAGACTTAGCACAGAAGTCATTCAGAATGCTGGAGGAACAAAATACTGCTGTATATTGTTCCAAGAAAAAGAGAACTTCTGGTAACTGTCCTTCTTATGTGTTGTAAATGTGATGCTCTTGTTTGATTCTTGCTAGACTTAGGGATGTATCTCAAAAATATACCTGTGTCCTCAGGCAAAGAAGCCAGTCCTGTGTTCTTTCACAGTCGCAGGTGCTTCTTTCTTGTTTCTTTTCTCACACCTGTAATAAAATTCAGTATAAATAATCATTGGGATTCGAACGTGATGATATTTTTAACTGTGGTGTAAATTACAGTTGTATTCAACTAAAACAAAAAGTTTTATTTTCCCCCATTAGATTAACTTGGCAAGAAAATTCAGTATATTGATCAAAGTAAAGTAGTTCAAAATCCTAAATTTAATGGCTGTAGTACTTTTCCAACTCCTTGAAAGCGGTAAAACAAGTTGGCATGAAAAAAACTTTCTGCAGTTGACTTCCATTTCACGTATCTTGCTTTGATTGCCAAATTAGATTACTGGCACAATATTTAATACCCTGGCATCTTTTCAGGTCATTACAAAGACAAGTTTATATTTCTCCTAGGTGGTCCTGTGTGTTGTTTTTCTTTGAGTAGTTAAGAATCCATCATTTAACATCCCCTGGAGTCTTGAGGCTCTAGTTCTTCACAGTGAGAATTAGAGCCTTTTCAAAGCATGCTCTCATTTCAGTTTAAACCATCTCAATAGTGTAAGAAGATCAGACTTTTTATGAACACTCCTGCATGCTCAAAACAACCCTCTGTTCTCTCACTGATAACTAACAGACCTCTGTCTTCTTTTAACCCTTCCAGCCAGCACAGTGTGGTTTAGACCTCCGACATGTTACCGTAGTTGAATTGGTTGGTGTCTTCCCCGCACAGATAGGAAGAATAGGTGTAAAGCTGCTGCCCCCATCACTTGCCCTGCAACTCAGGTAAAGTAAGCTCTCACTACTGTTGTGTTTGCACCTTAGCATATATGATGTATTGCTTTTGATTCCCTACATCTTACTCTGTAAATATATGTATTCTGCTCTAATGGACATAGCTAGTCACTGGAATGTAGATACTGATGAGTTTTAGGGTTTATTTGCTTTGTGTCTGTGCAATTGGTGAGACACTGGAACAGGTTGCCCAGAGAGGTGGTGGAAGCCCCATCCTTGGAAGTTTTTAAGACCAGGCTGGATGGGGCTCTGAACAACCTGCTCTAGTGGGAGGTGTCCCTGACATTGTCAGGGGGGTTGGAACTACATGACCTTTAAGGTCCCTTCCAACCCTGACAATTCTATGATTCTGTAATAGCTACTGCAAATTCATGGGCACTTGGTATTTATGAAATTAAGAACATAGACTTCAGCATGTTTCAAATTTAAATGGGCTGTGACCCATTCAAATGTGAAACAAGCTGAAGCCTGTGCCCCTTGTTGAAGTGCCATGTCTTCCTTGACCCTTTGCTCAAACCGAGCAAATTTCTGAATTCATGTGAACTCCTTGTGTATCCCTTTGATCGTGTCACAGGTCTATATTTTTGGGTGCTGCCACTGAAAACACCTCAAATATGTATTTCTGCTGGAGTTGGTCTGATGCAGTCGTGACAGGCTGCAGTCGTGACAGGCTGCCGTCACTTTGCAGTGCCAGTGCAGCCCCAAAGGGCAGCTCCTCTTCTCTGTGGCACTGCTGGTGATTGTGGCCAGGCCAGAAGGGGAAACAGTGGTTGCTCTTTGAAGTTCCAGATGGGAAATGATACAGGCAGTATTTCAAAGGGGAAATTAACTCGGCCTTCCCAGCCTGACTACAACACTCAGCAGTTTTACTGAGGTACCTAAACTTTTCTGGCTTGGTTTTAGACTGGTAGGGGGTTGGTTTTCACTTGAAAGGGAGACTTTGAGTGCCAGCCTTTCCTAGGGACAGGAGGACTACACAAGCCAAAAGTGAAGGCCTCCTTGGCAGGGAAAGTAGTAGTTATCTAGGAAGAAGGTCCAGGAGCATTTTAGGCAATATCTTCTGTGATATGCCTGAGGAAGTGGAGAGAGTTTTAAACAGGAACAATAAAAAATGCTGACAAGACGTAGAGGTTTTTTTGGATTGAAACAAAAATAAAAACACTTGTTCTCAGAAAAATGAAAAAGAGAGCACAAAGAGCTTCTCTTTATTCGAGAAAAAAAAGTAAAAGGACTTTTAGTAATGTTGAAATGATATTCTTGTGGCTCTGTAGAAAAGAATAAGCTCTGATAACACCTCATTCTCTGCCCAACCCCCTCCCACTCTGCAGCCTTTAATGAAGCTACATTTTGGAAATTGGTACTGTACGACCTACCCTGCACTCAGTGAAAGTTACTTTTCCATTTGATTTTTTTTTTCTCTGTTGTTGCTGCAGTTTTAGTTTTAGAAGGCACTTAAATCGACATGAAATGCACCCTTAAACATCTTGAATAAAGATGCTCTTCAGAATTTGCATCCAGTAAACTAATGAGCACATATACCCTAGTTAAAACTTTGGAAACCTCAGCAGGTTAGCATTTGGATTTGTAGAAGGTAAGCATTTTTCTTAGGCCAGATGAGGCACAAGAGCAGTGTAGTTTCCTATCACCATAGCTTCAAACTTTATTTTAGTTTGAATTTAGGAGTCAAGCTCCCTAATTGCAACAAGACAACACCTATAGCACTCAAACTTGTTAAAAGGCTGAGGAAGGTGAATTTTGATGCTTTGCACCTTACCAACGTTATGGGTTTTTGCGATAGCAATAGGTAATAATAATAGGTAATAATAGGTAATGATAGCACGTGCTATACTAACAGTCAGAGGTCTCAGAAGAAAACAGAGCTGAGTGCAATTACCTTGACCCTTCCCTGAAGCAGACGTAGAGCCTGCAGCACGTGCTGACACCCACTCACTATCTGATTCCTTGTTCTTACAGCTGAAACAAAGCAGACCCGGTGCAGCCCCCTTCTGAGCATCCCTGTCTTCCTCTGTTTAGAGCCAGCAGGCTGGTTCTGTTATTAGTTATCAATTTGGTTATTAGTTTGAAGTGCCCAGGCGGTAGAGGACAAGCTTTAACAAAATTAATTCCTTATTTTGTAGGCTGCTCCTGAGGATCCCCCATTACAATTTCAACATCGTGGTGATGGACAAGCACGGAATGGACAAGGAACGCTATCCTTTCCCAGCAACACCAGCTGAGCTCTTTGCACTTATTGACAATTTTCCCTTGAGAAAAGAAGAGATGAAACTGCAAGCAGAAATTGGTCAGTCATGTCCCTAATTCAGGATTGCAGGGCCTGCAGTTGTCAGTGAAGTTTTTTTCAATCCGCATAATTTTGCCCTTGGTGCTACACAAAGCATGGCTTTTTTAATCACTGATGTACAGATTTTTTTGTATGTATTTTTAAGTCTGTCCAGCTCTGTCGCTAGTCTGCGTAGAAGTATGCATGATGCTTTTTTGTCCTTTCAGACAACTTTAGACAAATGTGTAGGTAGGATTACTGCCCAATGGAATTTCTTGTACAGAGAGTGAAGAGAAGAACTAAGGCACGTTTCTGAGAGTTTATTTTGGATTTTTCATTCAGTGTAAAATTGGGGTTTCTTTCTTACTGTTTATAAGTCTTTTTATTAATAAAATATTGTTTTGCAAACAGATAGTTGTCTGAAATTCTTCTTGAAGATAAAAGTTGATTGATTAATTCAAAACTTGGATCAAAATAGCTCTCTGCAAACCATGATAACAGAGACATTAGCCTCAGATTGAAAGTGTGCAAGCTACCCAGCAGTGTCTTTCAGTTCCATTAATAATATGGTCAAGCACAAACACAAAACATAAGCCAAAGGCAACACAAATTACCGTTTGCAGCAGCAGCAGCAGCAAAGAGAAAATAGCTGATAGCAGGAGTATGGAAATCATTGCCAGGAGGAGTATGACAAAGGAACAGCCAGCAGTGTAGAAGATGGGTAGTAATTACCAAAGGCCACATAATGCAATGATTGATAGAAAAATATGCTCTCACCTGATGTGGTTCTGCTTCTGGCTTTTCATGTCTAATGGACTTGGAGTAGCAGATTTCTTTCCTAACTTTATCTTGGAGAGAGACCAGGCTGTTGATTTGATGGCAGGGAACCATTATCCCCAGGGAGACTTCATCAAGGATTTGTCATTTCCAGATCTGTGAAAATACTTGTTTGAAAATCATCACTTAGAAATTAACAAATCAGTTCCCTTCTTAATAAATTGTTAAGATGAAATTAAAAAAAAAAAAAGGGAAGAGTTTTCTTTTGTTTTATTACAGCCCACACTCTTGTCAATCCACTGCAAAGAATATACATCGTGTATGAAAAATCTAAGCATCGAAGGACCGAGAATTGTGAGCTACAGCTTGTGGATACCTGTTTACAGGATATGATGCACAACTTGACACACCTGAAAAGCAGCAATCCACTGTCTGTGCTGTTCATTCTTGCCACTTGAGAGCACAGCAAATATTTTTTCAGAAAAATGCTTGTTTCCTTTTGGCCGTAAGGTAGATTGTTCAATTTCACACACTGTTGTTAGCAGAGGAACAGTTCATCAGCATCTCTGAAGAAATCATTGTCAGTATTTGGTGTCTCACAACCTAAGAAATTAGACAGTCTCTTTTAAAAAGGCATGAATTCATGAGGGAATGAATGTGAAGAGAGGAAGTCAGTCCTGACAGTAGCTAGCAAAAGCACCAAGGAGGGAGCAGGTGACTGTAGGCCATGTCTTCTGAACAGGATGGTCTGCCTCCAAGAGTACTGAGGAGGCTGTTTATAAACATCCAAGAGCAGGAATGAAAGCATGGCATGGCCCCAGGGAGGGCTTCCGGCAGTGCTCATGCTAAAGGCAAAAATGATCTGAAGATAACCTGAACTCTGCAGGGTGGTGGCAGGCTTGCAAGGCTCATCAAACAGAGGGCAAGGAAATCATGACTGAGCTTTCAGAGTGTTGTCTTTAGGAATAAGATGCAAGGATGTGATTGGTGACAAAAATCACAGCACTAACATTTCTTTTCCAGACCCGACCAAACCAAAATGAACATCATTCCTGGACCCACTGTAAAGGAGCAAGCAGGATAAGAGCCAGCATGTTGATGGGCACAGCTGTACCCCAAGTTGCCTTTCCTCTGCTGCCTCACGCCAGTGGTTAAGAAAGCTAGACAAGGCTGGGCACACCAAATCGTTTCATGCCTTAAGTGTCATATGTGGAACAGAGACAGCCTGAGGACACATCCATCCACCTACGTGCTGTGGCCACAGTTCTCTGGCTCAGGTTCTTTGGCACACATATGCTAAGAGCACAAACACAGAAGTGGACATGTCGTCCTCCCCCCCCGCCACTTTCCTCAGAGAAAAAACCCACATGAACTGATTTCCAATTATTTTTTTTTTCTTTTTTATTAAAACTATCTCTAACAGGTCTGATTTATCTACTGAATTGCTGCAATTCCAATCTGCTGCTGCTCCATTTTGATCTAGGTACAGAATCAGTGCGTCCAGTCATCTTTCATGACTGGGTGAACAGGAGTGGGGCTTTATGATTGCTGTAATCAGGAAAGTGATTGCAATCACTCAGCTGTTAGAGGAAATTGAATTAAGTGGAGGAGAGTGCATGAGTGATTGGATTACTAGTTACAGTTCTGCACAGAGCATCTGTTAAAATCTTGTGATTAAGAAAAGCTGTTCTTGATTAGTAATATAAGGTTTCTGGCATTTTCTGTTGTGCATTTTTGTGGTGAAAAGTGAAAAACATCATGTGCTGTCTCCATTTTGGAGTCGAATCAGCCTGTGTGTATGCTATGTGGGAATGTGGCAGACTGGCCTTTTGGGAAGGCAGTGTTTGAACAGGGGACTTAGTATTTCTGACTTAAGCCCTGCATTTATATATTCGGATAAACTCCAAATATTCAAGTATATTCAAACAATTCATCCTGTAGACTTTTGGTCCCAGAAACATGCCACTGCATAAACAAGGTGCAAGTATTTATCTACACTAGTGGACTTTTTTTTTTTTTAATGTTTAACAGAAAATTCAGCTCCCTCAAAATGATACAGGCTGAAGTCTTTGTTGTACTACCAACATGGCTCTTCTTGCTATAGTTCTAATCCTACCGCTGACGTCAAAACACAAATCCTGTTTAAAACGTGAATTTCAGTTGGGAGGATTAAAGTCTGCTTCCCAAAAGCAAGACCTGTCATGAGTCTTGTCCTTTCCACTCCCACCTCCAGACTGTTCATTGCAGGAGGTGTGGCAGATCACAGTATGTGGATACAGCCACAATCTAGAGATACTTTTCAATTTTGAGTATGTACCAAAAGACTTCAATTATTTTAGACCAGGAAAGAATTCGTATTTCTGTCATGCAACATCATTTGTGAACAAAACTACTGGGATTAATTGTGGGAGGCAGCAATTTCTCGTAAGCACAAAACTATTTTGTGAATGGCCTGATTTTCCCCAGATCGTACCCAAGAATCCCCCTAATTTGATGAGAACAACCCCTGCTGTTGCACACCTCCTCTACACCCACAGAAAAGAGACAAAATTTTAAGTTGCACACCCCTATTCTTGACATTCAAACCATCCCCTCTGGGGCAGAAAGTGGTACGTTTTAATGAAAACGCCAATGAGCCTTACAGCTCTGCACTAAATGACTACGACATGGAGCTTTGTTACAGCTCAGTACTTACATAAGAGCATGAGTCAGACTGCCAAACATAATTAATGAAAACACAGAGGCTAAAAAGTAACCCGAAGTACATTTAAATGCTTTTACGATCGCAACCCACTTTTAAATTGGAGGTGGTGAGATAATGGAGCTTAGGCTGTGCAGCCTCAGCACTAGATCACTTCAGCCACTCACCTCAGTCTCTTGGTGCTGTACATCTTCACACCATCGGGAGATGGCAGAGGTTCTCTCAGCTGTGTAGCTGCTGCACATTGCTCTCCCCATCTGTGTCTGGAGGATGTGTTTATGGCAGCTCAGTGAAGGGACGAGTGGGAAAGCATGAGCAGATGCCAGAAGGCAGAGAGCAGCAAGACTGGGCTAGAGAAGCCAGTGGGGATATGGGCAGTAGCGAATAACGTGAATTTCTCCGGCCTCTTCCAAGCAGTGATCCAGCTGCTGCATGCTCTGTAAAATGCAAGGGAAAGAGGCGGGAAAGGCAGTGTCCATGCAGAATGTGCTAGCGCGTATCTCCCCACCACTGTATCTCCCCCTGCCACACATGCACTTGGAAGGTAACCATGACTTCTCATTTCAGGAATTAGGTTCTCATACTTCAAATTCACAAGGAGATCTTGGCATCTATCACCTCAGAGAGAAGAGGAGGTGAGACTGCGGTCCGTTTGTCCAGAATTTAAACAGGTGTTTTCCAGACCACCAAGCAAATCCTTAGTACAGTCCCAAGTAAAGGTACAAGGAGCTGAGGAATGGCAGGAGGGCTCTTCCCAATCTGCAGCTGCCTTCCAGTTTATGTGTTTGATCTCCAGCACCCATAAAGGCCAGAACCAGCATGGGGACAAGCTAGACAGGAATGGTGTGAGGGCTGCCTGTGCCCAAATCACTTCAAGACACCAGTGAACCTCGTTGGGGTGGCCTCTAACCTAGGTGCAGTAACACAACTCACTGAGCCAGAATTTCAGATTCCTGCAAAGTGAGCAGAGGCAAGCACAGTCCCAGAGCCCAGGAACATTATTTGCCTTCCCAGTTAATCTCAGTCAGGAAGAGACACCAAGACATAAAAACCCGGAGAACCAGGAGAAGATGGAAGAGAGTCCTCAGCTCTGAGAGGTAAGTTGAAGTGAACACAACTCAGCTGAAAGTATAAACTGGAGTGATCAACTGTGTTTTTTCTTAAGAAAAAAAATAAAAATAAAAATAAAATCAGAACCAGTAATTACAGAAGAGCTGCATTTTGAACATACCTGGATTTTCAGGTGGGCAGGACCTTAAACTACGGAAGAGGTAAGAGATTTGGAGACAGAGGGGAGGACCTGCTGAACATGCAGGATCAACGCACATGTCAAGTAATTCTCTAGCAAGGGGGAAGAGAACACTGCATTTCTCTTATTCTTAGAACTGCGTGTTAAAAAGAAAACAGGTTTCGTGATAGTGAAATAAAAAGTAGCTTAAAAAACAAAGTATAGAAATTAAGACCCAAAAAAAAAAAGCAGAGAGAGAAACACTGTCAAAAGAATCCCACCTTTGAAGACATGCCAGGCCTCTTGCATTATTCATCACATGCAAGTGAAGTAATGTCTTTACCTCAATGAGATAATATGGGCTATTCCTGGGACACATGCTTACAGTTTGCTGTAGCGCATTTTAGAAGAGACAAGGGCACAGCAATGTTTCAGTATTTTAATTTAAAAGATAGAACAGTAATCTTGATAACAGCTGCAAATGTATTACCAGCCACCTTTGTCCACAAAACTGAGTGTACAGTGCACAGTACAGAAATGTTCTGGGCAGGAAACGTTTTGTCTAAATTTGGGCAGAACTTAACATACCGCAGTGCCATTTACTGCTACTACAGTTCATGTCCAGCAGAACAATTAAATAGCTAGCAACAGATTTTAAGTAGAACAAATGCAGAACGAGGGATACGTGACATTCTCTAATTGCTGCAACAAATTGGCAAACCTCAACAATTAGAGCTATCCTCAAAAATATACATCAAGCTGTCAGGAGCACTAGCACACAGCCGTATATATATATATATAAAATTTATTGCCACAAAGTAGAATTGTTGAAATGACTCATCTAAATAAGGGGTCAAGATGCAGCAAGGGTGAGTTTCAAAAGCAACTTTAAAAACACCTAAAAAGCAAGTTAAGATTCACTTTCCAGTGTCAATATACATAGTATAATTAACACTGTATTATTACAACTTATCAAACAGCACTTGCAAACATTAAGTCACCAGGCAGGAAATTCTTGGGAGACAGTGGTAAAGTTCTGCTAGCATGCTTCTCAGCACCTCCTGCTGAGTTATGGTAAAAGACATCACTGGAAATACAAGTCTGTGTCCTATTTTGTAATTCATCAACATGTACAACCACTGTTTCTCTGAGGTTCTCAAACGTATACATCTCTGTGTATAAAAATAAATACATAAATTATTTTCTTAAACTATTTAAAACAAGACAAAACCAGAAAAGAGTGCATGGACCAGCTCTGAGGAGATGGTTATTTCCGTAATTGTTGCAAAATGATGAAAATTAATACTGTATGTTAGGGATGTAACACCTTGGAGGGATGAAAATAAGTGGGGCTATCACTTAACTACTGTATGCTGCCTTCTTCCAGATAAAGGAGATTAAAATTCAGGTAGAGCATTCTTGTGAGGGTTGCTGAACCAAAGGAAGGGATGAAGGGAAGAGAGACCCTTGCAAAGATTCATGTACAACCATTATTATCTTGGGTGAATCACACAGCTATGGAAACAGGACTCGGAGCACTTTTTCAAAGGTGTAGGAGATCCAAGCAGCCTCTCTCTTCATTGACTTTACAGGGAAAACTGCAAACTTCACATGCCTGAAAATGGGCAATGTACATACACCTCAAGAAGCAAAAATTATGCCAGTATAAATGCAACCCTCCTGTTAGCTCTCCTTATCAATCAGCACCAGTGGATGTTCAAAGGCTGCTTTGCTGCTACAGTTTAATTGATATTTTGCAGAATAAAACTTAGCATAATTGCACTTGGCAGGGCAACGAGACAGGAAGATAAAATTAAAAAATAATACATCAAAATGATTTGTTCACTGAGCATAATCTGCGTTGGAAGAGGACAGAATAATAATATTCCAGTCTAATGCATCATGATCAAAGCATACTCACCATCCCACTGCTTTCTCTCTCAAAACATCTGCTAAAGCATCCAGCTAGGAAAGAAAGATCAAAATGTGGCATCTAAAAGGCATTCAAGGAAAGAAATGGCATGTGGATTAGCCCAGGACGATGGCAACAGTGTCCCTCAGAGTCTTTGCAGCTTTCTGCCCACCCTCACTCAAATGTAACGCAATGGAGGTGGAGGAGATGGGGAGGCCATTTCAAACCTATTTTAGCCTGCTTTTGGCATCTAAGCACACAAGCAAGAGCATTAATATTTAGAAGCCTAAAGTACCCATATTATGATTAACTGATCAGAGAAACTTCTGGAGAGCATGGCTGGATACTGAAGTCTGGTGTCTGGGCCATTGAAAGCTCTCAGCATCAGGTCTTTCTCATGGATACTGGGAATAACCACATAAAGATCTATCTTACTGTCCTCAAATGATATTTTATAGTGAAAGTTGCACTTTTATTCTTCTTTAGTGGGTCAAACCCCAAAACCTTTCACAGGGGTGAAAAGATAGTGATGAAAGCCCTGTAGTTACCTTGCTAGAAAAATATGTATCAGAGTAAAATGCATTCCGCAACATATTTTCAAAAACCACTGTAGAGAAGATTTCTTCTCCACTGACAAATCTTCAGTTATTCAAGTCTGTATGGAAAAATACTTTAGAAACATTAACTTTGCTGTGTCTGTTTACTCAGCATAGGAGTTTATGAATTAATGTTAAAACTAAGGCTATTTTCTCCTAAAAATTAGTCTTGAGTAAACTATTCATGCACCTTCAATACCGTAAATGTTCATACATACAAAAAAAGAAAAAAAAAAAAGAGGCTTTAACCTAAATTCCTGGCTTTCTGTCTTTTTGCTCAGCCTGGTAACACACAGTAAGTGATGACACACAATTATAGGCAATTAATTCAAATATCTGGGAAAGGATAAATCACATCTGCAGTTAATCATCCTGTGCTTTTTCCAAAGCATAAATCATTTTTCTAAAGGAAGAGAACAAAGACATAAGAGATATAATTAAATGTGACATTTTCCACAAATCAAACGCTTCCTACAAATGTGCCGATATCATCACAGAACAGCAAAGCTTGTCAAATTGCTCTAGTGCTTATATGATGCTCATCATCTGTCTGAGGCTCATCTGGGACAGAGCGCGAGATCTGTTATATGCTACCAAATCACAGAATTGTCACTGCTAACCTAGGAGGTAATTTCACTATTACTCCAAATCCCATCAATGACAAACACCACCACCTTGGCTGGAATTGCTTCCCAGGTGAAATTGTTCTTTTTCTATGCTGAACTGCATTTTACACCTACAGTCTGTTCATAGCCCTGTCTATAATTTCAGGTGTGGGATCAGGGAAAAATTTTTGCTCTTTGAAAGGAAAAGGCAGAATTAAAAACCCATGTATGAGCTGGGCAACACTTCCCAGATGAGTCCACTCATCATGAACTCTACCATAAAGACCAAAATGGGCAGAGGCTGAAGTAGTAAAGCACAGACTTCTTCCTTTCAAAGCAATACTTGATTTAGCTAAAATGTTCGTGTTTAGAAGGCTAGAAAACACCATTCAAAAATAAGACAACCTCTTGTACTCCATGTGAAAAACATAAGGTTTAGTTCAGTACAGAATTATTTTAACTTTTTTCATTTGTCAAGAGAAAAAGGTGTCCATTTTGGAGTCCAAATGAAACAAAACCAAATCATCGAACTCAAGCTGGAATTTTACCATGAAGAATAATTTTCTTTAGCTTTAAGATTCATCTTTTTGAAACAACTTCCAGCAAGTGAAAAATCAAGCTTGTGTCTCCATGTCAATATGATATTACAATTCCCAAAATAAATGCAGATTTGCAGTACAAACAACCAAGACAACTCAGATCAATTCTGTTAAAGAAAGAGGTAGTTTAGGTGCCAGAAGTTAGGTTTGGTTTCACTTTGAGAGATGTTGCAAAAAAAACCCAAGCCCACAACGAAACAAAACAAACCCCCCAAAAAACAAAACCACCCCAAAAACTCTAATACTTAAAGACTGTTAGAAAAAGGTCTTAAAATGTATGTGCTTGATATTTGTGCTCTAAATTAGTTCACAGCATCTGCAGCATAAAAATTAAATGCCAGCTAAAACTAAACAAGACTTGCTTCACTGCCTAATTTGAGCAGAACTTCAGAAGAAAATGAAGAACAGATAAGGAAGGAAAATGAAGTCGGTTTTCTTGAGCAGCTACTGACTTTTGGTTCCCAAATTAAGATTCTCGAAGGGAATTTTATTTTCAAAGATGTTTTGGTAATTTCTGAAAACTGAGGGTCTCAAACTGGGCAAGCAGTAAGTTCAATGACTTTTTAAAGTCATATCAGAGTTTTAATAGAGAATATTCATAAAGAAACAAATTGTTTTATTAAAACTAAGAACACTGTTTTAACAAAAACAACTTTTTTTTTTAAGCAAATAATATTGGAATTTTAA
>JAAGNO010004372.1:8863-25342 GCA_033439905.1 Ceryle rudis | reverse complement strand
AAATATATACCGAAAAGATCTCCCCGATAAAGTAAAGTGGAGGAGTGTGTCAGTACCATCATCGACGTTTTAATCCTCACAGACAAACTCAGTAGACTACTGATACGGACAGAAAAGTGCAGGTAAAAATCATCCCTTTACTGTGGACCTTAGCTTCAGATGGACCGCTGTTGTTTGTTGGGTCTTAGGTTTCTGCAGGATTTCTTTGTTGTTCCCTTCCCCCAATAATAACCTGCGTATAACATGCAAAAGCTGTGTCTGCATACAATGGATATGTAGTAGACTACTGGCTAGCATTATGAATGTCTGATTGAGGGAGATGGGTAAACTGCAGGAATACAAAGCATCTGAGCCCCAGTTGTGGCACTACAAGGATTGAGGAAATTTCTGTAGAAAACTTTGATTTGATGAAGCTTTAGATATTAACATTTTTAGAAGTTAGCAATCACAGGACAAAATTTCTTTCTGTATAACTGCAATCGTGATAGATACCTGTCAAAGTCATGCTGGAAATCGCAGGAGTAAAAGAAACACTTAAAAATGTGCCTAGCTGAAGAATTCCACTGAAACTAACAAAGCTCCAGTGGCCATTCAGATAGTGGAATCAGTTACATCAGTATCAACTTTATATTTCTGTCACGATTCTCTGCCTGATTTGTAGAAAATTTCATCCCTCTTGCTGGCTTTTTTTTTTTTTTTATTTTTATTTTAAATCTTCATCCGTGTGCTGTAATTTGAGCGTAAACTTCAGGCTTGCAGCTCTGGTGAGGTTCCCGGCCAGTTCAATCTGGTTACTCTGAGATGACATCACGTGCAAGAGGCAGCGCCACAATGAGCAGCCAGAAAAACTAGAGCCTGAAAAGACAGATTCTAGCCAGGAGGGTTACAGTATGGACTTATGGACTAAAAGCTTCTACTTCTAAAATGTTTTCTTAGTACAGTGGTATATATAGTTATTTGAGGGTGTGTGTGTGGCAATTTCACATCCTAATAAAGTGGGTGGGGGAGGGGGTAGAGAAGTGGAATTTTAATCACCTTCTTCTGTATAGCTTCTGAATGTATTGTTTAGCATATTTTCCTAGAGTTGATATATATCAATCAAGGTACTCCTTGAGTGATGGGTGATTTTCTCTTACCCTCAGAGAAAATAACTTTTTAGAGGATTGTATTTTTAGGTCTGTAAGAGGGGATTAAATGTAGATTGTCATTAATAACTACTACTTAAAAACATCTATTTTTTTTTTAATTTAGTATATGATACTCTTATGAAGTTTTACATTACTAAAACACACATAAAAGTGACACAGTGCAGATAGGCATTAAAATAATTGTACATTATTGAAAACTAAATGTGTGATGTCAACATAAGTCAGAATCTTGATGCAGTTTTGTATGTTCTCATGCTGATGTGCATAGCAATTTTAAAGTGGCTGTCTCCTACATTGATACGCATTTGTTGATGCTTTGTTGTATGCAAGTTCTCCCTGTGCAATAGAACCTCATTAGCTAACAGTGTATTTAGCTCACTGGCATTTTGCTCCACTTGCTATGCTGTTCTTGTTCCCTTTAGAGTAAACTTTGAAAGAATGTGACTGTGATGCAGTCTTGCATTGCAGGGCACACAACTGAGTTTTCAAGAGATGCTTTCATGAGGTACAGAAAACTTTTTCCTGCATACTGCTGCTTTTTTCTTCTGCAGCCAGTGAGATGAAATAACTGTCTTTTGTAATTTAATGTGTAGATTTTTGTCACTAGTTCTCCACAGATTGTAAAAGAAAAGTTAAAAGCCTCAGGTTGAAATTGTGCAGCTTCACATTGAACATCTTGTGCCTAGGACACTGTAGTAAAGTAAAATTTTCTTCCTTTTTAATGTAGCATTAAAGACGACACTATCTTTCTAGTGACCAGTGTGGGATTTGTTGTATGGTATATTATTTCTCTATCATATTCCTTGTATTAAAGGGAAATAACAAAATTGGGAAGCTGTCTTGAGAACCATATTCTATTTGTATGAAGACAGTTCTACTCCCACTGTCCCCCAAGCTCATACATGCAGTGAGAGAACAGAGCAAGGCAGTTCAAAACATGTTGTTCAATTTCAGCTTTTATAAAATTTCTAATATGACAATTCCAAGTGGTTTAAATATATGCTTGCACTCTTCTGTATAAATTCAATTAAAAAACATAGTCATAGTGACTCCATGAGTTAGACTGCAACTGAACAAATCAGCTGTGCTGGAGTTACTCCTTTTTATTAGGAAACACAATTGAGCTTGACTTTGCACTGAAGTCTCACCGAAGTCAGTGCTTAAAATTAGAATTAGATATGCAATCCAAGAAAACCATTCACACACCGTAAATAGTACGTCTGGGTGAATATCATAGATCTCTGATATTATATTTGTGTTGTCTTTTTAAAATTTTTATACCCTTAGGCCTCATCTCAGGTGTGTACATTTGATGTTTATGCTTATCTTCGAATTTTGATTAGGTGTGGCAGTAGGAAAGATTGTTTTGCATTACAGCTCCTTCCCTTAGTAATGTAACAAGTTGTCTGAAAGACAGAAAATCAATTGGCTGTGCATATGAAATAGCAGTGAAAAAAAAATCCTCCTGTAGATGCAGCTTATGTTAAAGAGCTGTTTTAAATGGCATTGCGTATTCCACTGCTCTTAAATAAAACCTCTGTTTACAGCAAAATCACAATCTTTTTGTATGTGTGTTGTTTTTCCTAGATATTTTAGCACAGCCCTGCTCTTCAGTGGAAGAATCAAGCTTTATTACTTCCCTGAAGGACATAATATATTGAGAGAAATTCTCTAGCCTTAACTGGACATTTGTTTTGCTTATGTAGGAATGAAAAAGCCATTCTGGTGAATGCTAAGCTTTGCTGGTATAAGCGCATCCATGCTAGAAATGCTTTTTCAGTATTTGTGTTCCTATATTGGTAGATTTCTTCTTGTACAGACACGGTCAGGTGATGAGGAGAGAAGGAATGTAGCTTGTGCTAAGAGGTTTCTGAAATGAGTTGCCACAGGAAGCCAGTACGGTTGAAACAACAAAATGTCTGATTTCCCATCACAGTAAGTTGCAGCCCTGTATCTCAACTGATTCTGAAAGGGGGAATTATTACAGTCAGTTTTTCCTGCAAATGTAGTTAAAGGAAAAAGTTATTTTGGCACATAACTTCTGTTCAGTCAATATTTATAACAAGGCTGGACATGTGTTTGACTTAATTGTGGTCAGCTGGTATTACAAAGCTTTTTTCCCACTGTCACAGTAAGTAAACTTTAAGAATCAGCTTTCTTTATTGAAGGTGCTTTAGCACATGTGTAGTGGTTGACCCATTTGAAGTAAAAGAATATATCATCTCATAAGAGTAATTCTCTTTCTTTTATATCTGCAAACCTACTGTCTGTATCAGGTATTGCTATCCTTGCAGTGCTGCTGTTGTATGTCCATCTGTAATGAGTAGACTTTGTCTGTATGTATTTCCGCTTTTTTTTGTTCAGTATTTGAATTAAAAAATGAGTCTACAAAGTCTGCCATTATTTTTTTTTTCCCCAAATATTCCCAGTTACATTCTCAAATCTTAGAATTTATAAAGATTAGGTTATAAAATCTGTGTAAGAAACTAATTTGGTCTCCATTCTAAACCTTTTTAGAAGCTACATTGCTCAGAAATAGTCAGATTGTAAGAGACTACTTGTATCTTCAAATTTAACTGCTCTTCATGCATTTAAATCTACTTGAACTACAATTTTATATTTAAAATAAATATTGGATCAGTTTATAATCAGCTCCTAGTACTAGTTGCATTTTTAGAGCTGATACAGTAATTTCAGGTTTCCTGCAGCTGGAGTCTGCACAGTATGCTTTGAATGCCTGTAGGTGAGGGTAATGGTCACCCTCCAGAGTGTTGCCACAGATGGTGCAGGCATCTGCATGATCACTGGTGTCACTTTGCTCCTGGCACTTTGCTCTTCAAGCACTTTCACGATGTTGCTCCTCTTCCCAAGGGCAACAGGCCTTGTGGGTAGGACAGAGAAAAGCAGGCATGTTGCTGGCTCTCAGCCCCTGTGTGCTTTCTGCTGACTTGCAAGCATCCTTGGGTTGCCTCCAGTGCTCAGGTAGACTGGGTGAGTCCAGGTGGCCTGAGTGAAAGGAGGAGGAGGCAGGACAACAGATGGTTTTGGATTTCCACCTCTCTCTTGAGAACGTGCTGTTTGAACTCAGCACCTCGAACAGGCAGTATTCTTGTGCTATCTTGCAGCATTATTACATATCTGACAGTGCTGTGGAACTGTTTTGCTTCAAAATGTATGTATTTATTTATTTATTTATTTATTGTGGAGGTCTAATTAACTGCTAAAGCAAGGGAAATAAATTCATCCCCTTTTTCTTATTTCAAGAAAAAGATCTTGCTTCCTTGATCTCAGAAGCTAGGTTTTTTTAATACCTGACATAACATTAACTGATAGCAGACAAACAGTTTCCTTCTTTTTGTCTTACAAGTCTTAAGTTGTATAACTCAAACTGCTTCTTCTGTCTTCATTTCTCTCTGTTGTTTGTGTCGGTTTTTTTTGGATGTCATATTATTTTGCAAGTATCTCACAAGTTCAAGGCAAATCTGCTATGCTAACCACAAAAACACTAGTGGAAAAAATGGTGTTACCATCTTCTAGTCTGATAAATCATTCCCTCAGTGTTTTTGTGATATATTTTCCCTTTTCTACTCGTGGGTCTAGCAGTCACGAAGTGTTCTCACAGAACTACTACTCAGTGAATTTTCACCACAGTTCTAAGATAGCAGTACTGCAAGACCATGGACTTTATTCTAGGTACTGTCTTTGATCCTATTATCTAATGAGTTAAGAGAAATAAAGATCAACTGCAGTGATTCAGCTGGCAATTTTATTTTTTGCTGAACAAAGTTCTTAAAGATCTTACGGTGTACATGCAATAAAATTACTTGAAGATAAAGGCATTTCAACCACGTCTTAGAAAACTGGAAATAATGAGCTGAGCGTGATGGACAGTTTTCAATAATTTCTAACAGTAGTAAATTTTAAAATTCTGTTTTATTTTCCCATCTTTGGTATAGCTTCTTTATTTCACCCATTGCTGGGGAGAACTTAAAAAAACGAACATCAGTAACTCAACACAAGATCTTGTAAGCTGTGTTTCTGCAACCATGTGTATTGAAATTTGCCACAGCCCTAGTCTTCATATGTTTTAGCAATAAATAAATAAATATTTACAAGAGTACATTGTTTCTACTATATATGCTCCAAGATATATAAAGTATATATCAGAAAAAGTCTGTGTAATTTTCTGGGTTTGTTGACCAAACAATTCATTTTGAATTTGAAAATGAATTTTTAAGCATACATAAGATCACTCTTGTGGTTACCATTCTTCTGCCTTTCTACTACTGTTAGTTATTTACAGACTGACCCATGCAGTGTTAGACCTCTTTCACAAGTAATATTATAGGAATACACTGTTAAAAAGTGGGCTTGGTGGATGGGGAAGTACAGGTACTGACACAGACACAGGATCCTGTTCTTGCTGGCAGGAACCTGAGGAGGTCTCCAGCCCAAGCCCCTGCCCAGAGCAGGCTCAGCTTAGACCAGGCTGCTCAGGGCTTCACCCAGTTAGATAATGAAGCCCCCAGGGATGGAGACCCAGCTCCACCAGTGGGTTGTTCTCATGGGGAAAAAGACTTCTGATCTCCAGACCGAGCCCCTAATGTTTCAGCCTGTGCTACTGCCTCTCGCCCTCTGTCCAAGCACCGCTGTGAAGAGCCTGCCTGTGTCTTCTCCATCCCCTCCTGTCAGTGATGAGGATACTGTTAACCTTGGTTTCAGTCCCTTGCTTTCCAGTCTTTGGGCCACAACTTCTTTCACCCTTGTCTGTGTCAGGTTTGCTTAAATTCAGAACCATGTCAGTGTAAGGCAAACACTGAATTTGTGAAAATTAAACAATCATAAATCTACATGGACTTACATTTGGTCTTACAGAACCCAGGCTGTACAGACAAATCAGGGGCTGTTGACTTCCCTTAGTCAAAAGTGCAATTCCTTATGGGGTGTCTTCCTAAAGATATTCTGTGAAGAAGGCAGTATAGGGCTTAGGGGAAGGAGTGTTCATCCCAAGTCTCTTCAAAGAGGCATGCCAAATGTGAGAGATGTGTATTTGAGCTGTACAGCTGCTGTTGCCTTCGTAGTGACTAATGAAGTAGGGTAAATGAGATGAAGAAGAGTGGGAGTATGCCCTTCAGCATTTCATCACCCTGTTTAAAATGACTAGTGAACGGTCTTCACAGATAGCTCATAAAAAGGGAATAATTAAAAACATATTCATTGTTGGGCTCTATCAGCACAACTCTTCTAGGTTGGATGTGGTTCTACTCTTAAGCTTAACTGCTACCTAAGCTGCTTACAGTCTTACTAAGCTTTTTGCTTTGTGCCTTGAATTGGTTTGGAAACGGGTTTGTTTCAGATCTAGTACAAGTTCAATATCTTCATGGCATAATTGTAAGCGATACCTGCTGAGAAATGACTCTCTAGAAAAAACACCCAGTCAGGCAATGCTATCTGGCACATAGTACAGTATTTGTGGTATGTTTACTGCCAAAATCTCACTCTTACTGCATTTTTGTCTGGTACTGGGCTAGTGAGCTAGTTAATAGCCAACTTCTGCCTTCAGCTGCATTTGGAATTAAACAAGCAAATTCATTACTATCTTGAAAAAAAAACATTGATGTTTGAATTCTGCAAGAATACAATTCCTCTCAAACTGCACCAAAACTCTTTCATCAAACTTTTGGTTTACATGTGGTAGAGACAGGTATCTACAGTGTTAAAACTCACTTAAACAAGTGCATCTCTCTGGAATAAACTAAGTGGGAGGAGTATTGGGGAGTGCTCACTGCCCTTAGAAACTTTGCACTTGATGTTGCTGAGTTCAAGTATAATAAACACATGACTTTTGAGTCCCCAGAAAAAAATGCAGTTTACTGAAAACAAGAAATTAATCTTTATACATTAAATCTAATAGTAACATTGAGTAAAAGGCAGAGAATAAGTGAACATTGAAGTTAGAACTGAAGATCAGTAAAAAAATAACTGTGTGGAAGGTATGATGAGACTTGTGGAAGAAATTAATTGAAAATCTGAAGTTTTGTTTGGTTTGGGTTTTTAAAATAATCTTTATTCATGGAATGCAATAGTAGCACTATGAATAAAAGGAAGAGGAGAGGTGAATTTTGAAATCAGAGCTTAAGTTATAATACCCTTGGTTTTGGCTGCAGAATAAATTAATTCAAAACTTAGAGAATTACTTGCCACCAGACATCAGAGCAGACTTGAACTCTCTTGCTGGAGTAACTTGGAGAGAAAATGAATGTTGAGATACCTAGGGCCCAGGCTATTCTGCTTCTGTGATTTGTAGCCTTGATATTCCAAAGTCTGCTTTTCAGGTTGCGGTGCAGAATTAACAGAACTTGGTGCAATAGTCCCAGTACAGGAGTTGTAAAAGTCATATTGCAGGGAAAAAGAAAAAAAAGATCTGCTCCCCTCACCAAGGAGGGTCAGTGTCCAATTCTACTTGGGTCTGTTAGGTTGAGACAACCTATCTCTGTGCACAACCTTAGACAGCCTACTGACGATCTTTCTGCATCTTCAGGTACTAAAATACTTCGTAAATCTTTCCTTTTGGCAGGTGTTGGGTAGCATTTTCATTGACTACTAGGAATAGGTTGACTGGATGTGATTTTACCACAGCCTTCAGGATGCTAAAAAGTATATAAAAGCAAGACTAAATACTAAACTATAGTTGGGGGAGGGAGGGCAGGAAGGAAAGTGAACACTTCAAAAACATTCTGTTGTAATCTTTCCAAACTAGATTGGCAGAGTCCTTTAAAAGTTAATCTTAAATGGAATTTCTTAAGCTAGAAATACTGTATTCACACTTTTTTTTTTTTTTTTTTTTTAAGAAACTGGTGAAGCATACTAAAATGGAATGAAAAAAACTGTTCTTTTTATCAGCTATTTAGGGAAAATGTGATAAAATATATTTCTGTAATACTAAAAAATTACTCTTGGGTGCTTGCTGTAAGCCCAATTTGTGCAAATATGACCCTGTTAGAAACACTAAATCATAGTTGTGGATGGCTATGGCTTCATCCAGTGTTGAATCTGAAAGGTTTAGCTAATAAAAGGTGCCTTCTGAGATATAAATTAATACATGTGCAAGAGACCAAGAATATATGTTGCATTATCACTAAAAGAGCTCCATAACCTGCTTGCCTATAGCTGTTTCTCTTACTGTTGTTTCCACATTGGTTGAAATGTTGTTACTCAGTTGCTGCATTTTAAAGAATTTTGGCAGAATTTATACTTTCCCAGAATATTTTACCAGCTTAGTGCTTTATCTTTACTGTTCTTGGTTTGCACTTTATTCTGCTACTGTTTGTATTTGCATCACCAGTGTTGCATTTTTTTTTACTCAGGTATGGGACATTTCTATTAAAAACTGTTAACATTATATGTAACTAGGTTTCTGACATAATTTCTTTTTCAATTAGGTGAAAATGAAATCCTTGAAACTCTATACAATATTGCAAGCAAGAACAAGATATGGAGGTCTTATATAGGTATGGGTTATTATAACTGCTCTGTGCCTCAGCCCATTGCACGGAATATGTTGGAGAATGCAGGATGGTAATGTACCATATTTTGTTTTTAAATGCATATGTATAAATATATGTTTAAGGTTCATCTTATGAATAAACATAGACAAATGTACCCCAAATCTATTTCTTTGACTAAAGATTTTGTATATTTGATATTGATGTGTGTGTTGTTTGTGCTGAACCTAGAGAGCAAAAAGAATACTTTTGACTTTAGAAGATGTTTTTTCTGTAAAATATATAATTGATTTTTGTGACTTCTATTCACAATTCCTATTTATCATAAATGAGAACAACAATATTTGCTGTAAGGAAGCATAAAGACTTAACTCCTAAAGTAATTCTTTCCTAACTTCTGCCAAAACTTAAACTGTCTCCCTTCTCTACTGGTGTATGAAATTTTGGGTGGAGGTAGTTAAATACTTTGTGATATTCTGGTTATTGTTTTGTTACGAGGAATTAGAAGCCGTGAAAGTTCTAAAAGCTTTTCTCTTGGTATTTTTTGATTTTTTTTTTAAACTGAAGGCCTTTAAAGAGTTTGAATTTTCATCCATAAAAGTATGCTCTTGTCTGACAAAAATAATTTACTGGTGTCTGAGAAGAGATAGACAGCGATACTTGAGAATTCATTTATGAAAAGGCTGAGAATATTGTAGTTCATTCTCATCACCCAGCTAATGTTTATTTTTTTGGGGATAAACAAAGAACAGCCTGACAGACTTGAATTTGAACGTTACTGGTTTGGGTTTTTTTCATTTAAATGTAAACAGGAAAATATTTGAATGCATTGATTTATATCTTATTAACAGCATTAATCTAAATAATAATGGGGTTTTGTATCTTGATTGACTTTTCCTGATGAGGGCACTAAGGCTTGATTATAAATGCTTATTTAGCATTGACATTTCTCTAAAGAACTATAACTTAGAAACAATGCAACAGGAAAACTAAATGTAATGTGGAGTCTCACTTTCCAACAGACCGAAAGCCAGCTTGCATTGTCTTATTTGGTTTAGAAGTTTGCTTATCTCTAGTCAGTAATATCCCCTTTTGTGTTGTTGTTGTTACTGTATTTTATTATCCTCATTATTGAGTAATTTTTAATAAAAGCAGTATTTAAAGGTATGTATATATATAAAAAAAACCCAACCCACAGAAGTATCAAATTAATCAGTGTAAATCCATTGTTACTTAGGTTCTGTCTTTTTTGTATTTTGGGTTGCCATCAATGGGTATATGTACCTGTACATCTCCAATTCTATGTATTTTTAGAGTTGTCTGCTCTAACTTTTGAACTGATGAAAAAGTTGCACTGTTTGCACTTGAGGAATTTATGAAGTACTGTTAAAAAGTGGACCAAAACCAAGCTGCATACTTTTACATCCTAAAAAAAAAATCATATAGTGTTAATGGGATAACTGGGATAGTCTATTCAAACATCTGTTCTTGGAGCGTCCAGTAAAGTCAAAACTAGATGATAAAAAGCTGAAAGTTTAGAAGACTGAAAGGAAGGCTAAGATGTTTGTTGGGGAGGGGGTGTATATGCATAAGCGACTATACAGACTTCAGGGAAGTTGTTTAAAAAATAAAATACCTTGTATCTGCTGAATGTGTAACATTTTCCGTGCTAATACACTTCACACTGCAGCTCCAAGGGAAGTGCTACAAGTGCAGACTGATTTTTTCTAACCAGTTCTGACTCTCTCACATGACTCGTAGCTTCTCATTGCTTGACATTCATTAGAGCAAGGCTTGCATTGGTATACTATTTTAGTTAATAAAATATCATCCATAGAATCCTGTGAACACAAAAGTGAAGGACTTCATAGTATTTAGGCTAGGAGGTAGTAAGCAAAGGGGTGGATTTGAGGAGGAGACTGTTCAGAACAAAATGTGGTTTTGGCTGAAAATGAGACTGCTGACCCACACTGCTTTATTTGGAAGGTTACCACAAAAGCCTTCCCAAACCTGAGATTCTGTTAAGGAATTACTCAACACTGTTGGAGTTCTAAAACTTTTTGAAGTCATTGGACAATGAGTTATAATATCTCTGTTCACAGTAAAAGCTGAACAGCTTAACTAGTGTGAGATAAAATTGTCTGACCAAACTATGCACTAATAAGTGCCTGGGAAGTCAGCATTCAGTAATTTCTTGTACTGGTACAGGAATTTCTTGTTCCATTAGCTTTCAAAAAGTATAGGTGTCTTTTTTTTTTTTTTTTTTAAGTCTGAATCCCATTTTAAATACCTCTGTGTTCATGAAAGAAGCTATTTCAAAACTAAATATTTTTCAGATAACATGTTATCCAAAGAACACTTTGAAAGTTAGAAAACGAGCAGAGAAATTTCTGTTGTGGATCTGAAATGCTGCAGTTAAAATTCCAGTCTCCTGTCTGAGAGATCAGACTTACTCACAGAACGTAGAGGATAAGTACTACAATGTAGTATTTATTTAGGGGGCTTAAATGAATAAAAATACCTATCAGGTCTTGAAAATCAGGACAGTCTTTGAAGTCATACCATACAAGAATACCATACAATAGAGCATGATGCAGAGGTCTCCAAAGTACAGCTCACTTGATTCCTTTGCCCCCAGACATCAAATATGTCAGAATAAAGTACCTGTATCAAGGACACCTGCAATCTTTACATCAGTAGTGTAACTTACTAAGCTTACTAGCTAGTAGCACTCAGCACTTAACGAATTGCATTCTGAAAATTAATGTATACTGTGCAAAAATCTGGTATAAACATTATGCAGCTGTTTCGTACTTGTAGACCTGATACAGAAAGGTGCAGAAGACACTACAAAACATGAAAAATTGGCAGTAAATGCAGTGTCTGCTCTTTGAGTGGAAACTGGCACATCTCCATGCCCTATAATAAGACTATCCAGCTTTCCCAAACTTGTAGGTAAGATACTGGTTTAGGAACACCTTTATAACTGCTCTGCAAAGATGCATAGTGTCAACTTACACATCTGGAACTCTATATACAGTACAGCATTGGGGAATTTTGGAGGCTGGATAGAACTGCTTGAAGTTGGGTGACTCCTAGTTGTACCGTTTTGCTCCAGTGTCTTTCTACACTGCAATATTCATATATGTGCATATTTAAATTAAATCTGATTTGTTTCAGTTTTGGCCTTAACAGTGATGCTCAGTCCATAAAAGTCAGATAATTAAAAAATTTCATGTATTCACAGCTGAACTTCAGTCTCTGTTCTCTAGTGATGTCAGATGAATGAATTACCTTTTTTTCTGTGGCTCATGTGTGTTGGTTTTAAATAGTATTACTAGTCTGTCCTCACTTTAAGTTCATTTAATCTTACGAACTGATAGATCTTATAAAGAATACACTGTATAACTGGAAATCTAAATCAATTCTAGTTCTGCCATTGCATGAGATTAGTCTTGCAGATGTCTAATACTGCAAGAACATAATTTATAACAAGATAAAATTATTCTGTTGATTATGAATACATTAACTTCCCAGAGATTCAGTCAAAGTATAGTAAAAATCACTAAGAAAGATATATGGTGAAGTCTTTCCCTAGAATTTACCGTATATTAAGAAATAAATTAGGCTTAGTCTTAGATCTTATTTGCTGTACACCTACAAATACTAATCAAGAGCTAGCTCAATCAGTATTGCTTGATAATGGAGTTTTCTAAATATTTGCATGGAAGTAAGAGCTAACTTGAGTATAAAGAAGGCATAATTGTTAATGTTGCAGTTAATACGTAGTCTGTTTTGTTGCTATATCTAGAACAAACACAATTATAAATTTGAAAGCTCTTGCTTGCTGTACTGAATAGTATTTGTGAGAAGTTTGAGTAGATGGATTATTTAAATAGGCAGTAAATATATTATCATCATACATTATAATTCAAATTCACTTATTATGACCTCTTTCTAGCTCTTCTATTTTCTTCTTCAGGACTTTTTCCCTACTTTTTCTCTTGCATTGTTATTTATTGTTCCTCATATTTTGCACTATACCACAGGTTCTGCAGCTTGTTCTTTACAAGTCTTTGTTGCTTACCTTCTATTTACTTCATATGGACTTGAGCGTTCAAATAATTCAGTCTCTCTTTAAGATTATACCTTTACCCATAAGCATTTTTCAGAACTTACTACAGCCTTTTCAGGAAACAAGCTGTTGTTTTCTTCCATTAATAGAAAACAAAGGCCACAAGTGTTCCCACTTACCACTTGTTTCTGGCCACTACACTAAATTCAAGTCTAGCATACAATTTGTCCTGAACCACAGTGGAATCCAGTATCCAAGTTTCCAGCAGTGAGAGGAGAGTCTGAGCTCTGTTCTTGCCTTTCATCCCTGGACCCATGCTGCTTTGTTTTTCTGGACTGTTACAATGGAGTGTTTTCATAAGACTCTTGCCTTTTCTAAGGAATTGCTTATGTTGCCTCTACTGTTTTGTTCTCAAAGCGACAACAGATAAAACTCACATGAGTCTCACTACCCTTCACTAACATATATGGAAACTGTCACTCCACAAGAAGTTGCATATTTCTGAGCTTGGTCCTATGACATGCCTAGTGACTTTCCTCACGTAAGAGTGGAGAAGTCTTGGCAAGTGAAGGATTTCAGAAAGAGTGTTTGAAGGGTGATGGCAGTACATAGATATGATTGAACTAAGCATTTTGATATTGTGGCTTGACTCAATTCTCCCACACTCAGTGCCTACTTCCCCTCTCCATTCCCCAAGAGGCATTCACACCTCTGTTTTAAAAGTGATGATTTCTCTTTTTAAAATGCAGAAATAGAATTCTTCTCCTGTAAAAAGCCAAGTCAATACCAGAAGAGGGAATATTCTCAGGCTTCCAATGAAGTAATAAATTACATCTGTGTAAAAATAACTGTTCTCTAAGAAACTTTAAAGTTAGTGAATTATGCTTTACAATTTCTTTTTTTTGTATGACATAGCTCAGTTACATATTGACTTAATTGTATTACACATTTAATTTCCCAGACCCAAACTCAGACTTCTTTTCTTACAGGGTTACCCAGTATACTCCTTACCAACCTGAGGTCTCCCAGGGCAGACTGGAGAGCTTGCTAAATTACCAGACTATGGTGTGTGATATCACAGGAATGGATGTGGCTAATGCATCTCTGCTGGATGAGGGGACAGCTGCTGCAGAAGCCATGCAATTATGTCACAGGTACTATGTTTAAATATATGGTTGAATCACAGCAGAAAGGTGTTTTGGAATTTGAAAGGTATCTCTGCTGTGTAGGAATGGGTAAGTGAGTGAGGTGAATTGTAGAATGGCTTAGGCTGGAAGGGACCTCAGAGATCATCTAATCCAACCTTCCTGCCATTGGCAGGAACATCTCTCAACTAGACTATCTTGCTTAAGGCCTCATCCAGACTTGCCTTGAACGCCTCCAGGGAGGGGGCATCCACAACCTCTCTGCGCAATCTATGCCAGAGTCTCACCACCCTTGTACTGAAGAACATTTTCCTAAGATCCAACCTAAACCGATTTTCCTTCAGTTCAAAACTACTTCCCCTCGTCCTATTGTTGGACACTCTTGTGGAGAGAAGTGTGAGGTTGAGTGTGGCCTTTTTACTGTGAGCAGATCACTAAACAACTGTAGCCCATGTTGGTAGATGAGGGGAGAGCAGTGGGTAACTTGTGCTTTGACGATCTCCATTCAACACTCACAGAGAAGCCAAAGAAGTATGGGCTCGATGAGGTGAGAGGGGTGTGAATTGTAAACTGACTGAGTGGCTGGGCCTAGAGGGTGGTGATCAGTGACACGAAGTCTAGTTGGAGGCCAGTTATTACTGGTGTACCTCAGGGGCAACACTGGGTCCAAATAATGATCTGGATGATGAGGCAAAGTGGATCCTCAGCAAGCTTGCTGATGACACAAAACTGGAGGGAGAAGCTAGTACACCAGAGAGTTGTGCTGACATCCAGAGTGACCTTGACAGGCTGGAAAAATGGGCTCACAGGAAACTTACGAAGCTCAACAAGGGGAAGGGCAAAGTCCTGCACCTGGTGAGGAACAGCCCCAGGCATATGAGGTACATCATGGGGGCTGGCAGGCTTGAAAAGGTGTTTGGGTTTCTGGGGAACACCAAAGTTGAATACGAGTACTCTGTCCAGTTCTGGGCTGCCAGCACAAGAGACACTTGGACCTACTGGAGACAATCTAGTTGCCCTGCTCATGGTACCAGCTCAGCTGCTGATCCCTAGATACACACCTGTTCCAGATGCTACCATCACAAGACACCCAGGCCCGTATGGCTGCGGTGCTGCTCCAGTTGCTTGCACTGAAGTACACTGACTCCAGTCACTCCAGTTGCTGCACAATGGACATGTGGATTTTCCATGGTCCGACTCCAGTTGCTGACACCCACACAGCCATAACACACACACACACCCTTCCAGAATACAGTCACCTCTCCCAAGAAAAGAATCAAAAGGGAATTTAGCAAGAAGAGACTGCACTAGTTGGGTGCAAACGCATCAGCCATCAACTATATATAACTGTCCCTGTTCACCACTTTAACTCTATTCTCATACACCCATTCCTGCCAGAAGCACTTGGCTCTACCCCTGTTCCCCTAAACATCTCATAATAAATCCTTGCAATCCCAAAATACTGTTCCCCTGCAGCCCTTAATGTCTGCCCCATGCCAGGGGAGTGTGTGTGTGCAGACAGTGTGTCTGTTTGGGTTAATTTTAATAGAGTTCCCACCTGCCTTGAGGCCTCTGTGCTCTTGTCCCCCCACCTGCCATTGCCTCTCTGTGAGGGTGCAGAGGAGCTTTCATCACATAACCGAACAGTCTGTGATAAGAATATCCTGTGTCCATCAACACTGAAGATGTGAATTGTTTTTTTTTCCAGTAGTGGTTAAAAAGAGCTGTACTAACTGGTGAAATACATTAGTCCTAAGTGCTAAAAGTGAAACTGTTACTGTTACTTTGAAATTTACTTTCAGGGATCTGTATTGTAGGGACTTTTGAAAGGGATCTATGTAGAAATCAAATGAAATCTGAAAGATGAGTGAAGATCACTGTAGGACTGCATATCAGGAAGGAGAGTACACAGCAGAGACTTGTGTTGTAACTATTCAGTTGTTGAAAGCATCAGTCTGCCATCAGATCATGTCTACCAGAGAAAACTTGGTCTCCATTTTACTACCTTGATGGCTCGTGTTTGGTTATCCAGGGCAACACTGGTAATCTGTATTAAAGACCACAGTTATATTCCTTTAAAAGATTATGTGTGTGTGGAGGCATTCCTGCTGCTTCTTAAGTTGGCTCCTTGTTCTGTTTCCTAGTCTGTTTTAATTTTTGTAATGTATGAATCTCATTTGAGTGTCTGAAATTAACATTCTTATTTTAAATGGACTAGAACCTTCATTCAATCTTAATTTGGTTATAATAACCAAAATTTACAACTGCCTTTTAATTTAGGAAAACTCACATTTAGAAAACTAACTATTTTTACTTCCATGGATCACGATATATTCTTGATGTGTAACCTTTCTTTTTTTTTTCTGTTTCTTTTTAACAGGCACAATAAAAGAAGGAAGTTCTATGTAGATGCCCGATGTCACCCTCAAACTATAGCAGTGGTCCAAACTAGAGCAAAGTAACATTCTCAATTTTCCACCATATTTTTTTCATTTACATTGAATATTTTTCATCTGGGCATTTTCACCTTCTACCTACCATTTTTTGAATATAAGATTTTGCTTTCTTTACAAAAGGGAAGCAGAAATTTGTTAACTTTTGGGGTT